>OX456527.1:128894268-129030452 GCA_949748255.1 Eustalomyia histrio
TACATAATATTAGTACGCATACTTAATTCGTTATAAAATCAATAAATTATAGTAAAAATCCTGTAAATAATGTGGAAATACCTTTTCTAGTCTAAGATAAACATGAGCCGACGAATAGTTATGCACATGAAACCACACATCCTCCGGCCATCCCCATTTTATTAGGTCTTCATCTAAAAGGTTGCAAAAAGTAAAACTAATATTTTCACATAATAAATCATTTATTGAACATACTCTCGTGCTTGTCCTTTCCCATATACAATACAGCAGGAGGATCCACCTCAGTACTTTTGAAATAAAAAACCATTTTTTAGCTTATAAAAACAGCAATACACAGCAATTTATCAGACATAAAAATAAATAGAATGAAAAAAGTTAACCAAACACATAGTGTTGCCAGCTGGGGAGATTTGTTTTATTTGTTTACAAAACAGACAAAGTAAGTTACCCAACAAACAAACCAAGAATACGTTCTGTGAAGCCATAAACCACACAAGTGCGTTTAGTCTTACCGATTGTTTTTAACTAACAAATACAAATTATTAGAAAAATTTATAATTTTTAAAAAATATAAGATAAAAAGACATATATGTAATAAAATAATTAATAAATTAAGGATTTTACTTACTTTATTTAATTAGAAAGTCGAATATTGCTTTGAATTTGTTGAAGCAAATCATGTACACGTAAAATAATATGAATATTAATCTACAATACAAGCATAATTGGCCTTATAGGCTTCCTATGTATTAAAATAAATAAATAAAATAATTATTTAAAAAACAATAACACAGCAAATAGAATGCGATGGACATTTGAACTAAAAGAGCGAATAGATATGAACTAGATTTTTAATTAATTCTAAGGAATAGTTCGTTTGAACTAGTTCGTCCACTACCGGCACCATTCTCGCGTGTGTGAAAAAATAGTTTTAAACAAAAATTTGCATATAATAATGAAAATAATCAAAGATATTAATAGAAAAGTGATCAAAAATATTCAAAAGATGTAGTAATATAAAATGTGAATGCAATTATCAACAATATTAGACTAAAGACCTTTTAAATTAAAAATTCATATAAATTATATATGTACATGCATGTGTAAAGTGGTATAGGCAAAACAGTTATTTGGGGTTTATTTAATAATGCTTGTTTTTCCACATAAATAATAAAAAATTTGTGGTAATTATGAACAATTATTGCAAAGCATATAAAAGTCAACACAAATTAAATGAAAAACTTAATTAAAATAGCTTAAAATAATAAGCTTCATTCTAGCACTTTCATACATGTATTTCTTTTATTGTACAAAAGAACGTTATTTGAATTTTATATTTGGCAACTTTTTTTATTATTAGGGGAGCTCACGATGGTGTTCAGAAATTGTAAATAACTGGCCGAGCTATTTTTCACCCTATGCAAATCACGATCGTGAGTACTCTAATTAATTCAATTTTTACACTGAGGGTACTCACGATGGTGTTTTTCACACGATACAAAAATGCTCAGTTTACTTGTGATAGGGTCTCTTTTGCTGGGTAGAAATAAAATTATGCTTTGCAAATAACAAACATTCAAAATTTTGAACATATTTGTTTTTTCCTGCCTGCCTTCCTGCCTGTGAGTCTAGGGTTTTTTCCGAAAATAATAAAAGATATGTAAGTAAAATTTAACAACTATTTTTTTATTATATTAAGATTTAGAAATAAAAAATATATTGCTATTCTACTCCTTTGCTTATACGTATAACTTATTAATTATTAGCTTTGTTTTAGCTAATTTTAACTATCCCGATTGTGTTGTTATGTATATATGATATAATTTTTAAAATTGAAACCGCCTGGAATTACTACGCATTAGCATTTTTACTATCGCTATTCCAAGGAATTTCGAAAGCGAAAACGATTTCATAATTTCTTGTAGAGGGTCGGTATCGTTGGAAAAGGTAGATTTAAAAAAAATCATTACCTATGTTCTATATCGTAACTATATCGTTTGGTTTATTAGGTTGGGATATCTGTTTAAATACAAGAAAATAATATAGCTCTAAAAAGGATTGCAAATTTGTTTGTATTCGACTAACTGAATCTAATTGAATGTTTAAAATCTAAAAAAATCGCATTCAAAATCCGTGTTTTTACAATTTTAATCACCCTATTAACCGCACAAATTCAAATATTTATAACATTTTATTACACTTGTGCAGAACTAAAAACAATTCCTTTATTGAATTTATTTTCTATTTCATTCAACCAAAATCAAATTCAAAGATTAATTTTATTTATGTCGATTCTTTTGACAGAATCAATTTTTTCAAGTCTCTTCAACCAAAAATGGCTGATTTGATTTATACTTCCCGAATTAAATCATAAAACAAATTAATTAATTGAATCAAAATTTAATGATTAGATAATATTTTTTTCCAAATTTATATCTTTTTTAAATTTTTTAGCTTTCGTTGTATTTAATATTATATCAAATTAAAAATATTAAATTTCAAATATTTATTTGTTTATTTACTCGCAAAATTAAAATTTTCTACAAAAGTACTCGAACGGAAAATTTACAATAATTTTCAAGTTTGTTAAATTATAACTGATCGATTTGGATGAAGAATTACATAAAATATGGAGCAGAAACATTTGTTTGCATTTGCATACAATAACGTTTTTCAATCATATGTTTTTTCTGATTGAAACTTCTTGCTGGAAAAATTATTCCAGTAAAAATTTGCAAATTTTCAATATCGGACTGTTACTTTATTTTCTTGTTTTCTTTCTGTTTACTGATTATTTGCGTTAACGAACGCCATCCAGTAAAAGTTTGTACAAATAATCCAGTGAACGAACGGAAGTAATATGCAAATTTAACTTCTTTGGATTGCTTGACTTGATGAAGAAAAAGTATTTTTTCTATAATGGTTTCAAAAAACTTTAATTGCCTTACTTTGGCGTTTTATCATTTCTATTGAGATTCAAATTTTTAAAGAACATTCTAGAATCCGGCAATGATACAAACTCTGCTTCTGTAGAATACAATGTAATATGATTTTGTTTTGCCCTAGCATATTAAATTGTTTCACCACCAAGTTCAAATACATATCCACTTGTTGTCATTCTTCCATTCAAATCACCATCAAAATCTGCAGCAGCATATCCAATTAGTTTCATATCTTTACAATCAATACAACATAGCTTGCAATTTTTCATACCAATTATGTATCCGAACACTCGTTTATCTTCATTCCAGTCTCTTTCTGTACTTGAAACAGAATCAGTTATGTCTGGTCTTGTATCATTTGATAAATAAAACAGTGATCCAATAGCACGTCTATATATTTTGTTGATGAATAATGTAGATATTGCCGTTTATCTTTTCAACCTCTATTCCCGGATACAGTGTCAAAGTTCCTAACTTTGTGATGGTGAATGATTTTTAAATATTTGTCACGGTTTCATCTAAAAGTTGTTGATATTTTGTAAATAATAGAATGCCGTCTACGTGAATCAGTAAATAAAACATAAAGACAGCAGTCATATTCTGCCCTTATGAATCATGAATTTATCGTATTAAAACTTCATTAAGTTTTTGAATATTCTATTTTAATCCATTAAATTTTGTTTTGTCATCTTAAATCCGTTGAGTTGTTTCAGATACATTTTACTGTTCCGATCACCATTTTAGAATGCAGTTTTGATATCAATATGATGAACTAGCATATTTTTACTGGCACCATACTTTTGTGAGAATTCCTAAAAGACGAGCTTTGTATTGTGTAGAGACAATTTACATAAAAGGTTTTTAAAAGTCGTTAAAATAAATTTCTGAAATCAGGAAAATGCTCGTACATGCTTGTGATCATTTTAAAAAATTACGAACCCGGTGGAATTGGAACACTAACCACTGCGAGCGAAATAGAATGGAACGGGAAACAGTTACAGGCTGACCATTTTTAAAACGAGTATAATGGAACGGGTAACGGAGTTTCTATTTTAGAAGTGGGTTAATTTATATTATCACAAATTTTTAAAAAATAAATAGTCACCCTGGCTGTTTTATAAAAATTCCACGGGATCCTGCCTGGCTGTATTATGAAATTGTTAACATTTCCGAGTTTAAAAAAATTTGTCCGTTTTGAGCTATCTCGCTTAGTTTTTTTTTTTTTAGATATTTGTCATATTGTAAAAATAGACCAGGTCAGGGAGACATCCTGAGCGATATATTTTCAACAGCCACAATGTAATTTGTTTTTTGTGCATTATCAGAGAGCTTATTATAGATAGATTTTATACTTGCCCTTAATCTTTTTAAAAAAGTTACATAAGTGTCAAACCTGATATAAAACATAATCTATTATTAATGAGCGGAAGTTGATATGCAGGTCCAGCTGTCATAATTTGTTTATGGCTTCTAAACAGTTTTTAGTAAAAACTTGAGCCAATTAGTTCAAAGTTAGTTTATTGCTGCAAAAAATATAAAAGAAATAAATTTTTGCTGAAAAGACAATTTCAGCAAAAAAAAAAAAAAAAAAATGCTGAAAACTAGTATGTAAAGTTGATATGCAATCCCTTTTACTAGTTTTTGTACAAACTTATTTTTTTGTGTACGTATATTGCAAAATAATTAAGAAAAATATATATATTTCTTACAAATTTCGAATGGAATGTTTTTTTTTTTTAATTTTAATTTTTTTAATTTTGACCGAAAATTTAAAACTTTTGATTAAACCAATTTAAATTTTTTTATCAGAAACTTTTGCTGTATACATACATAATCTATAGATAATTTCAATCATTTTAAATATTGTCATATATTATTTTTATTCTGTTTTTGTTACACAATGATATTATACAGTTCAGTTAAAATAATAAAATACCAAATTTAATTTCTACGCAATATAACGTAGAATATTTCAAATATATTTAAAGCTGAAGCTCCAGCAAATAGTCCAATAACTCCTCCAACTGAAACTAAACATCAATTAAATTATTAAATCTATGATATGAAGTTAATGAAGAAATTTAATTTTCATTAAGGCACATTTACACGGGAGAGAAATTACTTAGAGACTTTGTTTTATTTTTAACAACAATTTGCTTACTGAAATCTAAAAGTTTTATTTAAAAACAAAGAATTTTCAATGAATTTGTGAAAAGTCTTAATTAAAAAATATATTTGCATGTACTAAATAATGAGTTTTTATATGACAGAAATTTGTCAATGGTCTATAGATAACATTGCATAAACATATACAGAGTTGCATTTGCATAAACTCAGCTAGTTTTCTCTTGCGTGTAAATATGTCTAGTCATTTTCAAGTAATTTAATGTACATGGATTTTTTGTTACCAGTTTACTATACAAAATAGTATGGGCCCTTGTATATTTGTATGTATGTAGTGTAACACTGTTTACGACGATATTTTTTGCAAACAGCTAATATTATTTTTTTTTCCAAATTTTTTAAAATACGCCGAGTGCTAGCTAATATACATAAGAAGTGTCTTTACACGTACCTACCAAATCCAAATATGTTTGGGTTACCACACGATTATATCGAACGGTTGGTAAATTAGTTATTTTCACCTCTACATAAAACATATCAAAAGTATCCAAATCTCTGACTTCGTTGGTTCTGTAAAAATACATATGTATATAAAAATTTGGATATTATTTCTTGAAGTTAAAACACTTGTAATAGTAAAAAATTTTGTACTTTCGTTTTAATTATTGTTTATTGGAGGGATTCGTGTAAAGCCTGTGAAACTGGTATACTCGGCTAAGTCTATGTAGTTTGCCATTAGCCTCGTAAACTTATCATATTTTACAAAAAGGAATTTACACTTAGCACAGCCCAAATAATATACGATGCCTTACATGAATCCCCTATTAATATTTTTTAAAAAAAAAACATACCCAACTAACGTGACTTGCTGTTCTAAACATGATGGATAACAAGTGTTTTTAGTAACTACGTATTCCTTAGTTTGAGTAGATATTTGAGCTAAAATATTAAAAAACAATAGATGATATCGCTCATTTGCGAGAAGAACGACATAATTAAAAAAAGCGATTGCGAGATAATTGCATTTAAAGTTTTCAGTTGAGCCTAACTGCTGAGAAAAGCTATATTTCTGCATCATAAACTCAAAAATCGCTTTTTTAGATCTGCCGGTCTTCTCGCAAATAAACGATATGTACTTTGGATTATTTCAATTATTTAATTTGGACACGGGCGCGTGTTGTTTAATAGCTCAATTATTTTTCTTTTCATTTTTACAGCAGTGGTTCTCAACGTGTTTTGCTTGCAAAGTAGAAGAAATTGGGATTTTTTCGAATTAGCAGAAAATTAAAATTTGAAAATTACATAACTAAATTCTCGACTGATTTCCCGATGCCAATTTTTAAATTCGTCTTTTAATTTATTTTTAAGATTTCTACTCAGAATTATTGCTGTGTGATACAATTATTTGGCCTGAATGGCTTTTGTATTATAGTTGAATTATAAATAAATAAATAAATAAATAAATAAATAAATAAATAAATAAATAATTCTAATAATTCAACCAATTCGTCAAAATTTTAAATTTTTCGATATTTCTGCTTTAAAAGTTTTACAGTTATGAGATAATCTATCTCAACTTTAAGATAACTGTATTCTATATTGATGACTGTTTTTAAATCCACGGTCTATGTTTTCTTTGCAATAATCAAATTAAATTAAAAAATGGAACTTTTTCTTTTACAACAGCATCTTTAGTTGTGTTTATGCGATAAACTATCAACGACATAAGTAACAATAAGCGTCAAATTTATATGGGAATGACATAAGACAACACTGATAGCTTAATTATGAAGGTACTTTTATATAAAAAGTATTTTTATGAAAAAATACTTTACAAAAGTACTTCATAAAGATGATTTTTACACAAAATAAGCCATATTATTTTAAAATGAGCTTAAGATCTCTTTTTTTATTTTTAAAATTAATTATAATTATTTATTTATCCCAATATTTCGTCACCACATTGGGTGACAAAAAAAATCCCTGAAGAAGTCACCCAATGTGGTGACAAAATATTGTGATAAATAAATAATTATAATTAATAATTAATTTAATAAATAAAAAAGAGATCTTAAGCTCATTTAAAACTAAAATCAAATTAAGAAGATCGAAGAAAACTAACAGAATTTTCAAAATGAGCAATTTTAATAAAATTACTTTTACAACTTATAAAATGAAAATTTTTCATCATTAAACTGAATTTTGTAAAATATACAAAAGTTTCGTATAAAAAATCGGAACATATATAGACCTAGACCCCATTTGTTTTAAATTATATTTAGACACACAAAACTAAACATTTTTTGGTAAAAATCTGGATTGTAAATATTATGTTATACGGTACCGTAAATAATACCTCCAAATTTAAAGAAAATGGGACAATATTTGCTTAAATAAACTTTTTTTTGGCAATTTTATTTAAATATATCTCCATAAATTCTGCCCTGCGCATGCCCGACTTTTATTTTTGATCATGATCCAAAAAAGGTTGAGAACCACTGATTAACAATTTAAAAATTCCATCTTTTGCCTAGCCGATCTGCTGAATTATCTTCCACGCATCCATCTGATATGATTAAAAATTAAACCATTACCTTCTTCAATGCATTTCAAACCTTTTGTGTCACAAAATTGAGATTCGTCTGCATGGAAAAAATAAAATTTATGTAATAACTGTGGTACCTCAATCTGTTTCAGTTGCAGCAACCGAATGATTCAGTTGAGCAATAATCTTTTTTTCTGTATGGGTGTATCAAAAAATGGCACTTGAATTTACACGAATAAGTTTCATACAAAATTTAAAAAAAGTTAGTAAAAATAAGATTTAAATTGAAATACGATATAACACTTCTAGCGATTACCGCTCGAAAGCTGTGTTTGTGCGGTAAATAATGTTTGAAAATTTCATATAAATTTTGATATTAGTTCACTTTAAATGGATGCTATCCGTTCATAGTAAATGTACCTACCTGTTAATACATTGGCGCACAATCAGGGGAAGGGTATTAAGAATATGAGTATTGAGTACTCAATACTTAAAAACACCCAATACTTCCAGAGTTGTATATTTCTGTATATAAGCGCAATTTTGCCATAAAAAAACACTGAAAATACAACCCTAAAAAGTATTAGGTAGTGTCGACTATTCAAAAGGATTGACATTTTACAAGACTAGTTGAGAATATCGTTAATATTGCTACTCGTAAACACTTAACATGAACTTGTATCAAATTTATATTTTCAAATTTATCCCCATGACATTATCTGTTTCATAAGATCAATGAAGTTTCGTTACTTACATATTTTGGGTGATGTAAAGTGAGTACAATTACATTTTTCCAATTCAAATTGAATTCTTAAATAAGACATGCATGTTGAAAAGCTAGTGATAATTATTTATGTCAATAAAAAAATGTTTTTATGTAAATTTCCTTTCCCTCGTACCTATAATGCCATGGTGATCCAGGATCTTTTTCATCGGGAAATTTACACGACCTTTGCTGAATTGATTCATGTTTAACATCTGCATTGTTGTCATATTCCTCTACATTAAATCTATAGATAGTAGGGTCCGAGAAAGCGTCATAAGTTATTGAATTAAAATAGGGTAGATCCTCTGGACTATGCACATACATCTAATATATTAAATAAGTTAGTACAAGTATGTATGTATGTTAAGGTTTCCTTTGAATTGCGAATTATTGAATCAATGCTAACACCCCATTTAATTTTCCCAATTCTGAAGCTTTTGGAAATTTCTAAAATTTTAAATAATTTTCATATATGATGCGACTTATTTGCTATTTTATTTTTACAAAAAATCGTAATTTTTTTCCTACATTCAGAAAATTTTTCAAGAAAGCTATATAATTTTTTTAATTAAAAAAAACTTTTTTATGTAGAAATGATGTGTCGCATTACATATAATTTTTTATACCCTCCACCATATATTTGCAATATGTCGAAATATAGGTTTAAGACCCTATAAAAAATATATATTCGTGATCCTTATGCAATTTTAAGTCGATTTAGCGATGTCCGTCTGTCTGTCTGTCCGTCTGTCTGTCTGTCTGTTGAAATCACGACGCGAAGACGCAAGCGGGGGTGCCTATTTTTACCCAGATTATTGAACATCCTCCCGAGCAGTTTGGTATTTAAAATGAGCAAAATCGGTCAAGCGGTTCAAAAGTTATGAGTGAAAATGTGAAGGTACCTCTAAATTTTCCATACAAATTTGTACAATTTTTCTGTATCTATTTTTTTTTTCTGTTAAGTAAGTAAAAATGTTATTAAGTCTTCTTATTGTTCGATTACATTTATTGTCTTACATACTATGATAACTAAGTTAACGTAAAAATGAACAATGTTAAAGTCGCTAACAGAGCAGACCTCTGTAAATAACATTGCAAAAACTAAATAACAAAAGTTCGTTACATAAATTGACAAAACACATTCATATTACAGTTCATGCAAAATTTAGTATATACGTATATCATCTTCATCCCCTTTGGTGGGGGGTATTCAAAGATTCGGCACAGCCGAGTTTGGCCCTTTTTTACTTGTTTTTTTTTTGAATTTTTAGAAATTTTCGAAAGTTCGTTAAGCTTTAATGCGATGGGACACAGTTGAACGTTTTCATTTGAGATCAAATGGAAAAATACTGGGGGTGTTAGCATGGAAATTCGTAATTCAGATACCTAAATGTATGTTTTTTAAATGTTTATTGCAAAATAATTACTTCATATTTCCACAGGAAACCTCCTTTTAGATGAATTTTTAAACTTTTATCCGTGTGAGAAATATCAAATTTTAGGGGTAAATTATCAATTGATTGGCTAAAATTTATATAATGTCATTCTCCTTGTTGAGACTTTAATAATTTTACTTACTAATCCAGTATATTATTAGCCAGATAACAATAACCCATTTCCAATTCATGAAATTTAAAGATATCACTGCAATTTTTATGCACAACTCCGCGAAATGACACGTTGGTCATAAAATCTTCGCACGAACTGGGTAAAAGCTGCAATTTTAATTATGTGTTTGATTTTTTATATCCAGCAAAAATTTAAATGATTGCAGAACCAGAAAAACGTTTTTAGCGCTTTCAAAAAATGCTCTTTCAAAAATGGCAGAGTGTGATGTTGTATTTTGTTGTGATTTATTGCATCTAGGTGGAACATCATTTCAAAACAATTTGATTTATTTGTACACAAATTTGAAGTACTTGAGAAAACAAAAATGTTGATACCCTATTTTAAACCTCTAAAACATAGTAAATGATTTTTCCCTTTTCAGTCGAACTGTAAATGCTTTAAATCATAATTTAAATTGCAAAACTGAACAATTTTTGTATTTTATAAGGCACGATCACAATAAACGTAATATTTCACCTTTTCACCGAAAAAATAATAGTCTGGTATATTAAAGTATCGTGAAAAATATTCTTTTGTTTATATGGAGTAAAACAATTTTTTTTCACGTAAAATCAAATGAACTTACTCTGCTTGAAAGTGAGATTGTGCACTAAAATAAAAAAACGTGTCTATTAATTTTTTGTCCTCTATATATTCAAGTCTCAGATGCAAAAGGTTCAAGAGCATCACACCATCTGCTTTCTTTTAGTGCACTTTTTGAAGGGAGAAATTATCGTGAAAAAACAGATTGTAAGTAGTTCTGCAAGTCTGTTTTTTGAACTCAAAAAAGTTTGTCAGTAGAATACACTAAATGTTACAGATAAAGTCAAGGTACGTTTATGCAGTTAAAAACGCGACAAGACTAATTTTTAACAATTTTTTTTGTCAAAAGACTGAATTAAATGTAGATTTCAGTTATCTTTATTTAACACAATACTAAATATCTTCATCCCTTTTTACTAATTTTGAGCGTTCATTTTAAAATTTTTTTTGTAAATAATTTTTGTGAACTTGTTTGTTAAATTTTACGCAATAATTGTTAAAATGTAATATATGCATGCCTGCGCTATTGCCCGGTAGATAGATATATACCAGTGTATGTGAAAATAATAATAATTCTGTAATTTTATAAAAATCTTTCTAATTTTTGGCTAAGAATTAAATTTGTTAAAATTAACAACATTTTCGGTTAAAAATTAGTAGCTTTACTAATTTTAAAAACAAAATGTTAGTTCTTAGGAACTAACAATATTTTTACGGTTTTAACTTTAAACCAACAACATTTTGCTTAAAACATTAATAAATCTACTAATTTTGAACAGAAAATTTTGTAAATTTTTCAGAAATTTGATTACTAATTTTTGAAACAAAATGTTAGTGTCAACTTAAAACGAACAAAATTTTTAATGTTTCAACTTTAAATAACAACATTTTGTTTAAAAAAATTGTAAATTTTCTAATTTTTAACAGAAAATTTTGTTAATTATAACAAATTTGATTCTAAACAAAAATTTAAAATATTTCTTTAAAAATACAGACTATTGAATGCAGTAATATTTTTTGAGATTAGTATTTGCAAACTAATAATATTAAATATAATTTAAAAAACAATTTTTAAAAATCAACGAAATTTTCAACTGCAAAAGTACTGTTGTGGTAGTTGTTTGTTATAAAATTAAAACTATCAGCTTATAACTACTATTGCTGTAACTGACAAACTTTTTAGAGTGTGGCATAAATTTCATACACTAAGGGCCAGTATTATAGTCAGCTCTTAGTAGGATTTTTGACTTACTTAAGTGCTGACTATAATACTGGTCCCAAGCTTCTAAATTAAACTTCAAATTGAGATGATAAATAAAATTACCTGTTTTCTTACTCTTAGTATATCGACACCACATGTTGAATTTAAACCTTCACAATAATCGTCCTTAAAATGTATATTATTCGGATTTGTAAACATATAATCATGAAGATTTTTCACGTAATTTGTTGCGGAAACGGTGTGAGGAATTTTCTCCTTTGCTACAAATTCCATTACACGACTACTGGAACGATTCTTGGTTAAACAAAAACTTACCGCTGGAAATGTATTGTTCCATTGCAGATAAGTTGTTTCAATGCCAATACTTATAGAATCCGAAAAGAAACGCGTCAACGTCAAAAGGAAAATCGATATTATATTCCAAGCGGAAATGACAATTATAATACACCAAAATATTCTAATTTTATAAAAATTTAAATTAATTTAAATCTGTGAACTTATAAAGCAAATCTTGTCTCTCACCTATGATATAGACTCTCATTTTCAAACCAATTTTGACATTCTTTAAAAGACGATTTTAGTTTTCTTTTTATCATCATTTTTCATATATCGCCTGACTTCAATGATGCAGTAGTTTATAATGTATGTGTGTGCGCGATAATTACATACATATACATTACATTAGAGGGTCTCGATAAATTCCCTCATTGCTAATTGATTAAAGTAATAGCATTTAATCCTCTACAAGTGATTGAAAATACCGATATTGGTGAATTTTGGGTCAAAAATGGTACACTATTGGAAAAAAGTCTGTAAAAAGTTTTGCTATAAATTACCTTGCAGATGAAACTGCTGAAATAATACCATTTTTTTCTGCTGAATATTAATTAATAATTAATATTCAGCAGAATATTAATTAATAAAACTGTTATTTGTGAGTTAAAACTTTGTCATTTATAAAGGGCGCGTCGTCTTTTAAATATATGTGCAATTATGCTGTATAAATAATATTTTGTAAGCACATTTCAGAAAACAAAACAAATTACATCAAACACTAGTTCTTTCTTTAGATGTTTACATAGGTGTAAGCCCTTAGAACTTTAAAAAGAAGAAACTTCAATGACTAATTAGTCGATACCAATTTTGTGCAAACATCACTAGAGAACTACAGATTTACTCCTTTGCTTGGATTTTCCGTATTCAGCATGTTAATACACATTATTTAAGTGCTATCACTTTAATTTATTTCTATCGGGACACCCTAATATTCTTATGTTTATAAATTTATTGTATATTAAAAATAATTTAAAACAATGAATTCATTTGTTTGATTTGTGACGCCAGAGACATGCAAATGGTGGTCTAGCCTTGATCGGTTATTAATAGATTAGTTTCCAGCTTTTTATTAAAGCTGCACACAGAAAAATAAAGTGCCAAACGAATTTAAAATTATTTTATGGTTGCGACAACCAATAAATTCGGTTAGCTCAACAATATTCAAAAATGAATGCTGAATATTTCTATTCTATGTAATTGTGTTAACCGAATTTTGTTGTGGAAACCAATATTAAGTTGTACAATATCAGCCGATTTCAATTGTAGAAATCGAATTTCAGTTGATTTTTTTATAAGTAGAAGTTGTTTGATTAGTTTTAAAATAACGGACCATCTGATTCAGGTTCTGCTCTGACTAAAAGAACTAGTTAGTGTTCCTATACCAAAACATGATTATTTTTTTCTTTTCTTAAGACTGTTTCTGCAAATAAACTGAGTTAAGGACTTTTTCCCTTATCCAAATCATTTTCATTGAAAACTCCTTAATAAATTTAGATGTTGCAAACATATAATTATATTTTCTAAAGTGTTCTCGCAACGTAACAATTAATTATAATTTAAAATTAGTAAATCTCCAAATGTGAGATAATGATAATTAGTCTTAACATTTTGCACCCTATTGCAAATATTTTCATGTCAGTCTCTTCTACAGCAATAATATCTGCGAAATTTTCATAAAAAATATCTCAGGGTCTAAAAATTTTCTGTCAGACAAGAGATAAAAAACCATAGTATCTGATGGAATTTTTGTAAGAAAATTTGCAAAACATAAGAGATATATAACAGGAAGTTTTTTTTAAGTTTTTTGCAAAGATTTTTTTCTTTAGAATGATATTGACGAAACGAAATCTATTCACAATATTGTGCATATATATGTTACATAGCAATGCACTCTTTATAATCTCTGCATGCGTGCATATTGCACTAATAATATAAAGTTATGTATTGTCCTAATTCACGTTAGAATAATTTTTACACTGCAAATAAAGAATTCCCTATTTTGTGTATTATATTGGTGCCTGTTTGCTGCATTGTATGACAATTTAATCTATATGAATTTATGCTAATCTCATTTCTTTAAACTTCTACATCACATAAAAGTTAAAACTTTCTCTCTTTATCACCCTGGAGGAAATAACTAATTGTAAATATATTTGAATATAAATGTATGAAACTAATTTAAAAAAAAAAAAACGTTGAAGATTTTATTCTTTTTCATTCTTTTTTTTTTGAAAAAATAAATGTATGAGATGTTATTGGGGGCTGATTGAATAAATGTCAAAAGAAAAACATACATACACCCGCGAACATACAAAAATAGAGTGCGCATTATCTGCACATCTGCAACAAAAGCACGTCTTAATTGAATAATAATAATGATAATAACAATAAGAAGATACAAATGCGCAGGCGAACAATTATTGTGTTGTGTCTATTATATTTGTATATGTGTAACCTAGTGAAAATGGTCACCAAAAACAAAAATAAAAAACGAGATCAAGATCTGACGGTGGCTTCACATTAAACAGTTCAAACTAAGCATTAGTCTTAAGCGGTATATAAAATAAACTAAACAAATTAAAGAAGAATATTCTATATAGTGTATTAAATTTTTTTAAAGAACCATGACTTTTAAAATAATTTTGATTAGTTTATTACTACTATTACCTTGGTTAAGTGCCGCAAATGAGGAATCAAATATATTACAAAATAATAACGATGAATTGTACAATCGGGATTTTTACAGTGTACCTACCACAGTAAAAACATTTGAAAATGATACAGTGTTACTACCATGTGGTTACAAGTGTAAGTTGAAATATTGCAACGACCACATTCTTCCTAAGTGACGGAATAAACATATCTATGTATTTTAGTCTCCTACACTTCTGTTCGTTGGCTACGAGACGAGGATTTACTCATGGAAGCTCCATATTCCGAACAAGTATTTTTGGATCGTTATCACCTGCTGGCCAATGGCAGTTTAGAAGTTTTAGATGTTCAAGCCGAAGACACTGGCAGATATTATTGCGAAATTGTGGCCAATTCTGGTAAAAGTGTCCAGGCACATGCCATTGAGGTACAGTATGCTCCACGTGTATTTGCCACACCTAGCGGTTTTATAGAACTACCTATTGGTGCCGTTCTGGAAATAATCTGCGAGACGGAAGGAGTACCACAGCCAGCGGTGACATGGACTCATAATAATGAGACTATTATTGACTATCTCGTTGGAAATCGTCAGACTCACATAGTGGAAATAAAAGGGCGTAACATGTCTGGAACAATTGATTGTACGGCTAGAAATGGTGTTGGTCCAGCCGTTTCTGATGGTGTAGAACTTTTGGTGTTATGTAAGTTTCATGTAAATCATTGTTGCGTTAAACTAGAGATGGAATCGTAGACTGAATTTGGGATTTTTTACGCGAGCAAACCTTTAATCACTCTTAAAAATAGTTTTTCGCTCAATTTATAAGCCTTCCGTCGCAGTAGTCTCAAAAATCTCAGCCCAAATTAGTTGGAGATATTGCAATTGTTGTTAAAATACACAACTGATTAGTTTGGCAGTTACAAAAATCTATTGAAAATATATGTGTATTTTTTTTACCAACTGGGCCATAATAGCTCCATTATAATAGATTTTTTTAGGCTGTCGCATTACACACATCTTTTTGGTAATAAAAAATTATTTAAATTCCTCTTTTTTGCCTTTGACGACCAATGGGATACATAAGTATGCCCCATTAAGGTGGTCCAAAATAAAAAAAGTTTGAATTCTCAAGCTCCATAACCCTTAAAATATGCCATTGTGGAAATAATATGGTCTGCCAAAGAAATAAAAAAATGTTTTATTTAGAGGTAGCACATCGCCATTGAAGTTTTAAAGTTGTACTTATTTTAAATAAATTAAAAATTGAGGAAAATTAAATATATTTATTAGGATCGCGACTCATTAAATCTAATATATGAAAATTAAAATCGTAGGCCCGTATTTCGCTAAAATTTCATACAAAAAATGTTCCACTTTGATCAAGAAATTTATATGACCACGGAATGTCTTCTTAAGTGAGAAAGGATTTTTGTTAACAATTTAATTTTATTTTACGTTCAGTTCCAAGGATAGCTATTATCCTGTCAAATATTAAAAACAATGTCATCTCTAATGAAAGCCCTTGGCAAGTAGATTGCAAAAGTACAAGAAGTTGGATTTTTCGATGACAACGTTCTTAGATAGTTATCCTTTTTTTAGTGGCCATGTAATTTGCTAATTAGTTAAAGGTCGGAGTGGTAACAGGTTTTGCCTATTTTAAAAAAGGTTGATGAAATTTAAAAATAATATTTTTAACACAAAAATTAAAAAAAATTATATTTATTTGAGTATTTGACGGTGGTTAAAATAATTCTTTTATAATGCTGTTTTTACAACATAAACCCCCCTTTAAAAGAAATGTCGACAAATTAATTACCCATCTCTAGTTTTCATCAAAGAAAAACAAAGAATCCATAAATGATCGCTTATTTATATTTATGTGTAAACAAAGTTTCTCCAGAAATTTTTGCTCCACAAAAAATATATTATTCAAAAATTGGCGGTCGTATTCAGTTGGAATGTTTTGTTCAATCTGCTCCGGTGGGCAAAGTTCGGTGGTTTCATGGTGGTAAACCCGTTACCATGGGTGTATATTACAATCGACAAGATACCGAAGAGGTACAAAGAAATACATCGGTGCAACGTTATTACTCGGATATGAAACATTCGTTAATAATAAAAAATGCTCGTGAATCAGATATGGGAATGTATGAATGCAGAGCGGAGAATATTATTGGCATACAAAGTGCCTATATGGAAGTGACATTTCGTCCAATGCCTTGTACTTTTAAAATTAGCCCAGACATGCAGAGTCCCACGGCACACGTGTTGGTATGGCAAACAGAGAGTTACTCACCAATTATTGAATTTAAACTTAAATTCAGACAAGTACCATCTGGTGAGTAAAGTGTATTAATTAATTAATTAATTGATCGATTAATTAAACAGAAAAAACGTGATCAATGTCATACATACAAATATACATTTTTGTGTATTTAATTTTATTTATATCTCTTAACACATAGAAAGCATATTGTCTTTTACAACGATTGCAAATAGACCAGAATGGACAGAGCTTACCATACCCTCAGATATATCAATAGGTATGTTTGGAAAAAAGAAAAAAAACTATAAAGTTAAAATCTAACTTCTTGGTTTTTGCAGGACCAATTTATACAACCACTTACACTTTATATGGTTTGCATCCCGCCAGTATATATCAAGTGGTAGTTTTGGCTCGGAATCATTTTGGCTGGAGTGATAGTAGCAAAATTCTTCGTTTCGCTACAGGTGGTGAAGGTATTTGTAGTACATTTCTAAACTAATATCTGTGACGAAGGGGCACCCTTATGTGTCAACTAACAATTTTGATAAAATTTGGATTATAAGAAAACATTTTTTAAGCTTTGGTTTATGTATTACGAAAATGGCCTAAACGAAAGAAAACTAGCCTGTATATTTTTGACGACAATAATTGTCAATATCTATCGTTTGAACTGTTTTCGTAGTAGATAAATATTCCTTAAATATTTTGTCGCCTGTGTTTTATATTAAAATTATTTCAAAAGAGTTCCTGCGTGGTTCCTTGATAGTTTAGTTAACATTTTGATATAAAATGTACGTTTTCGATTTCTTTTTAGTGGAATTTCCAAACTATTCAACAGAAGCTGATAAATATGGAATTGTTGTTGACGACAACGATACAAATGATGGTGCTGATTATAGAGCGGCTGATGATAGTGATAATAATACAAATACTAATAACAATATTACAGAAAATTCTCTTATTTCTGAAAAAGATAAAACGTTATATTCCAGCATGTATATACTCTCATCTGCCTGTAGGTCAAGCAATAAGCTCAAATACAATAAGTGGATATTAAGTGCCTTTGTAATCATAATTGAATATAAATTGTATCAACAATAAATACATTTAGACACATAAATTATTTTTTTAATCCAAACTGTATATTGTATACACTAGAGTAGGGTTACTTTAAATGATATTCGATTTTGAAGTTGTATCACAGTATAAAAGTTTTGGGGAAATATTCCGTTTCGAAAAATCGTCTAAATTTGTAACAGACAATTTATGTCTATCGTGTGTATCACTCAATAAAGATTAGTTAATTTTAAGACTTTTTTTAAATTCATAAAGTAACAAACAAAAAGTGAGTTGCCAAACCAATTTTCAAAATTTAATTTCCTCCGATTTGAAATACTTTTTTACAACTTTTCTGCAGTGGTTTAACTTCAGCCTCAAACATTTTGAAATTTCAGCCCACTCTAATGTGTACATTAGGGGTATAGCTCTTACATTTTCTTTAAATATAAAGAAATGCATGGTGTTGCCGAATAGATCATAGATATCATAGGCGGTCCAATCCTCCCTTGTGAAAAGGTTGGCCACGCTCCTTAGTTGTGAAAAATCCCACTAATTTACATTTTTGTTTGCATTAACATGATTATACTAAAATCGATTTTTTTCAAAAGATCCGGAACAGTTTTTGAGTTCTTGAAACTTTTTTATTTTTAAGCTTATCAGTGCAGGGGTCGTGGGTTCGATTCCCACCAGAGGCTATGGTCTGTTTTCGCTACAACGAGCCAAAAGAGTATTAAGATATAATTTGAAAGATATTTAGGCTAGGTGTATACAAATCTCTTAATTATGCGTTTTGGTATGCATTTCTAAAGTATACATTTGCCTATTAAACCTATTTATTTTTTTTAGTTGCCCAATCTCATATTTATAGTTTAAAAAGTGGGGTCACATGTGACCGCAAACTTTAATACATTTTACGCCCTTAATATTAGACTGGGCAGATATGATTCTTTCTGAATGTTTCTTCCGTCCCAGAAGACTTCCGCTATTTGTTTATTAAAGGAATTTTTAAGAGGAAAAGCTTTTCTAAATTTGATTGGTTTAAATCAAATGGGCAAAAAAATAAATGAGCAATGTTCCCAAAAACTTTTCTTTGAAAGTGGTTCACTTATAGAACCTTTTTTTTGTTTTAAAAATGACGCAGAGTCTTCGATAAAAAATTCCTTAAAAACGAGGTTGCTTTTTGTGTCAATTTTGAATTAAAATAATGTGAATAAAAATGTTCTTCGCAAATTGGAGTAATTTTTGAGCGATTGCCCAAAAACTCATTTTTTCCCTCATATTTTTGAGTAATTTTAATTCTTTTTAGAAGTCTGTTTTTAAATCTTAAAAATAGTGGTTCTTGAGATTAAAGATGTAAAAAACTCAGAAGAATTATATTTGAATTAGCTTTAATTTAAAAATTATAAATCTTAAAATTCACAATTTTTTGTGATGTATTTTAAGGGCTCCGAACAGAAATATAAATTTAAGGTGACACGCGACAAATTTTTATTAAGAAAATTGTCTGGTTTTGGCACGGAACAAAAAGTTTTGTCAACCTTGGACTACAATGTAGTGCCAGCGATTTTTACGCCTAAAAATACTAGTTATACCCCTTGTCACTTTAATCGGAGTGAACCAATTTATAAGAATTCGTTTAACATTATCTTGTTAATATTGACATAGACGTGCAAAAATTTAAAGGTATTAAATTTAGAGCGAACTTTGATTTCGGGTGGTAAAATTGTGTATTGTAAAAGAATAATCTAAATTAAAACACTCTACAACGTTTAAAACAAAAATTCTAAGACTGGGATTACTGAATGTACGTAACAGTTAAATTAAATTTTTCAATGAGAAACAACAAAAAATAGTTATGTCATTTTAACTACCTGTTAGTAGCTAAAGAGACATTGTGAAAATGAGGTGAATGTGTTATCTCAAAATCCATCGAAAATCTAAAAGTTGTGAACAAATATGTCCCTTTGAAACCCAAGCAAACACTTTTTTGTGTAAAGTTCTCATTGAAGAACTTTTCGGGAAATATCTTTAGCTAGATTTTTCTCATGCGAGTGTTTAAAGTACTTACCTACTTGAGTTTGTTTCGATCCACAGCTCTTAACATACATACATTACCTAAACAAAATAAATTAATGCGATATATTTTTTTTAGAATTTTTTATTTTTTCCTACACATAATAATACAGTCCGACATTTTCTAGATCTTGAATTTTCTAGATCTTGAATTTTACCATCACAGAGATTTCGAGTAATCTTATATTTTCTGAAACATAAAATCGCATTCAAATCGGATACTATAAGTATAATTATTTTTTGTCATTTTAAGTTGGGCATTTTTTCGTTTTTCGAAATGAAAAATTATATGTTCTTGAACAAAAGTCTTTTTAGAAAATAATTTCAAAATACATGTACTTCGCTTTTGTTGCAAAAAAAAAAAAAATGCTGTCGAAGGGTGATCTTTTACTAGGCCTATTCTGAATCAGAAAGCAATTTCAGCGGAACTTTGGCCTTGTAGGAGTTAAAGGAACAAATATATATGTATAATATGTGGGTTCACGCTAAAAAAACGCCCTACTGGAAATGTAACTTTGCTGGTAATAAAATTACAATTGCAAATATTAATCTGTTTAGGTGTGAAAACACAAATTACCAAGTTTCTGGCAAAAATTTTAAAAGGTATCATGTATATGGTTTTTCATACGTATATTATTTTTTTTGTACTCGTACATATGTATATTTTTTAAAATGGTTGTAAGCCTGGATGGCTTTTGTATAACAATATGGAATAATAAATAAATAAAAAAATAGCCCATACTCCACGGATCACATATTTTAAATAAATGATTTTTAGAAAAATACTATGTATAAGTTTTCTATTCCTCATTCATATCGAACTGTTTTGAGATTTATCACCTCGCGTAATAACAGTGTTGTCATATTTGAAGCCCTTCATCTTTCACTACCTTTAATTTCTCCTCTATCCCTCTTTCCAAGGGAAGAAACACATTAATTAGTAGGAAGTCTTTCCTGAGTGTTGCTTTTATTTAAAAAAATCGTTCTGTTTAAACCATATATAATTATATATGGTGATATATATGATTTTATATGATATAATAATGGTACATATCTCATTTAAAGTATACCTAATTTTATATAAACATCAATATATAACTATGTAGGTGTAGTGCGTGTGTAATATATATTTATATATAGTAATGCATACCGACAAATGTATTTATATATGACCACATATAATAATATGCAAACTTTTTTACTTGGGAACGTAACAACTAGAGTACCGTTTGGAATTATTTTCAGTACATTCCACCGGCAAACTTGTTTGTGTGTATTTCTATTTTTATTTAAAATGACCAGCGATCGTAATTGATTTTTTAATTTTTGGTTTATTAAAATTTATCTAAAATAATTTAGGTATTATGACTAAGTATGTATGTATGTATGTGTAAGATAAATAGTTCGTTAGTAGAAATACACATACATATATAAATATATTAGAATTTAGTTTAGTAGTAACAGCTTGCAACAAGCAACAGTAATACAAATATAATACTTTGGAAACAAAAATGTATTGATGTAGATGCACCCCCCGGTACTCCAAAACCAGCCAAAGCATATTGATCATTGTCAGATTCATTGTTGACATTATCATCTGTAATAAGATAAATAAATGGGTATCATCACCTGACAAGGAAATACTCCCAACGCTTACACGCTTAATTTGAAAATATAATGAGAAATAAAAATCTAAGATTGATGCTAATAAATATATGTGCCATGTCTCGCATGTCAAAAAAAGAAGATTAAACAGGTAGATGTGGATTTAGTTTTAATTTCTATCGCATATTCAAATTTTCGTTAAACTGTGCGTGTAAGTGTGGAAGCATTTGCTTGTAAGTTTATATGTTTTTAAGTCGGTACTGTGGATTTTGCTTTATCAGAAAATTCCTCAAAATTTATTACAATTTCTGTGTGGACATAGCCAAAGACTAATGTATATACTAGAGATGGGCACGTGCTTGAATTTTGACTCACACTACGTACAATCACTCACGAACTTTTTTTTCTAGGCACACGTGAGTGAATTTAAGTTTTGCTCACACTCGCGTTATCACGCAAAAAGAAAATTTGCAATTTTGTTTTATTTTTAAACCTAAACCGCCAAAAAATTGTAACATTTTTAAATCAATGAAAGCAGTTCGGGCTTCACGTGAAAAAAAAATTGTTTAACTCCATATAAAAAATGTTTTTTAACGATAGTGAATTTGACGTGAAAATTTAGTACAATTTGTTTTCACACAAATTTTAAATACAATATTATTATTACTTTTCTTGTGAAAAAGTGACATTTTGGTAATTTTTGGGACATTTTCTTATAAAATAAAAATTATTAATTTTAACAATTTAAATTACTATTTGAGGCCATTAAAATGTGGGTACATTTTATTTCACGGGAAAAACAATTTACCATGCTAAAAGCAAAAAAAATGTCGGTCAAGTTCGGCTAAGGTACACTAAAAAGTTTTGCCAGTTACTACGAGTACATAACAGTTATTTGTGTAGTAATCAGTAGTCGTTGTTTAATTCTGTAGAAAAATATTTTATAACAGTTACTTAAAGCAGTTATTTAAAATTATAATAAACAGCTACAAAAAAAAAGGATTTTTTTTGTAGCTGCTTATTTTTGCGAGTTATTTAATAAATAAAAAAATTTTAGTTTTTTAAAATTATTGTTTATATCAGAGAAACAAAATAACTGTTATTTTTATAAAAAAAAGTCACAGCACAAATTTTACCAAACATAATATTTTATTCTTGCACAAATATAATATTTCTATGACAACTTTTTGAGTTCACTCACTTATGAATAATAATAATTTTTCTACTCGCACTCAAGTTCACGTGAGTAAATAAAGCATTCATTTACAAGAATCACCCATAATTCTCATCACACACCCATCTCTAGCATATACACTATTTCTTCTCACTTTTCTTTCCCATTTTTAATTACTATTGCACAACCTGAACCATGCTGAATTTGATGCAAAAATGGGTTCTCCTGATCAAACATATTCACCCTTAGAGTACGGAGCGGGTATTTTATGCCCCCCACGGTTAGTATTTTCTTTATAAATTCGAAAATAATTTCTTGATCATAAAATTACGAGAAACTCGAAAAGAGTCAGACAAGTTAGCTGCCATAAGGGAAATCTGGGATTCTTTTGCAGACAATATTATGCCAACTTATAAACAAAACCAAACCATTTTTGTGTGGTGGACTTTAGTGACCCCACTCCATACTTTATGTTATCAACTAGACTCCATTCAGCCTTAGAGAATTGGAATAACGTGTAAAATAAGCTAAACATGTCAAATAAACGTATTGCATCAACTGCTGCATGGTACATGCCGAATTTTCAAATAGTCCTTAGTCAAGGGAGTCCCTTAAACATTTTAAATGACAAATTGCATATAAATTTCCTATAATATAACAACACTTGCCTTCATCATCAATCGTAAATATGAAAGGTGTTGAAAACTTCGACCATCCAATAATATTTTTAGTTTTCATACGTGTTTGCCATTCTCCTGCAATAAGTTCCATTTCATGGGTAACTTTCCACATTCCATTCTCATGGCGTTTCGTATGTATAACTGTAGTTGAGCTCCATGTGTAAGCCTGAAAATATAATTGTATTTTAAGAAATATTTGCCAAATGTACAACATAATCGTACCCCTGACATTTTGTAGTCCAATACGGCTTCTGATAACGGTTGCAAACTTCGTACTAACCAATGTAGGGTTACGTGTTTACCATCAATGGTAACGTTTTCCAGTTGACCCTTTTCAGGCTCTAGCATTAAGTGCATCCTTAGTGGGCTTGAACCAATTGAATTCTAAAAATCATAATAATAAGCATTTGTTGCAATTTAATAGTAATTTTTAGCTATTTACCTCAGCTAAACATTTATATTCTCCCAAATCATCAAATGTGACATCTTTCACTGACAATATGGTTCGATTGAAATGTTTCTCAATTGCATAAGTTATCATATACTTTTCTGAATAGCTCAAAGGACGATCATTCTTGAGCCAATGAATCACGGCAATCGGATCTCCTCTGTAATCACAATACAATTCAGCCGTTCCACCAATTTCTGTATTGATATGATGCCGATGAGTTGTTACTTTCGGTTTAAAGTGAACCACAATATTGAACATGCCATGTCTAGGTTTTTCACTGGCGTCATCGTCTAAACATTGATAAATACCATTATGGTGATCATCAATACCATTTAATAATATTGAGCCTTGACTCAATTCACCAACAGTTTGATCAATGCGTTGACCCTAAAAGAAGTAGTATTTATAAATAAGCTTTTATGTTTCTTTGGAATTCAGAAAAGACAATTGGGTTAAAGATATAAGGTCTCGTATATCGCGTATAGTGTGTAACATGTAGTTGATTTTACACAGTACACGCTATATTCGACCTTTTCGTGAATCCGCTAAATTAAAATTTTATTAAAAACTCGAGAGTTTGTAAACCAAAAACATATATGTAGGTTCTTCACAAGGTGTATGCTAAATGTTATATAAATTGTATTGTCTTAACAAAAACAGATCGAAGGGTTATTTATGACATAATTTTGAAGGAATAAAGTTTTGTTAGTGCATCTTTAGAGTCCTTAAAAATCCTTCCAAAAGAAAAAAACAAATCAGTTTACTACATATTATTTATTGTTGCATGCACACACTGTCGAACTTTGATTTGCGTCCTTCGGAAAAAGAGGCAGAATTATTACATGATATTGGATTTTTGCTTCCGAATAGGATTATTTATTCGCGATACATTTCAGTTTTCGCGTGAAATAAAAATTGTGCAAAAAATTAATTTTTTCAAAAAATTTACAAATTGCATTACTTTGTGTTTTTTGTAAGTGAGAATGTAATGACCACTCATTACTTTTGGGACATCGCGAACAAAAGTAATTAAGCGAGTAAATATACTGGTTAGTAGTTGAAACACTGTTTTTGCTGGGAGGTTGTTCATAAGGTTTTTAATTTGGAAGCATGATTTTTCTTTTGGTTCACGGTGGGTCTTTCCTGCATCATTTTAATATTGCTTGCAAAGATATTCTTCTTTAAATAAAAGTACTATTTTATTGGGTTTACATTTATTTACAAAATGAAACTGAATTTTCCGAAAATCTGGATTTATTCAGTTATATAGCCAGATTTTTATCAAACTCCTTTTTTGACTGGACTTCGGGTATAACCTAAATGCAATATTAAACTACATTTCGGATATTGGTTAAATGTTATATAAACCAGAGTAATTTTTAATACCAAATAACCACTTGTGGGTTTTTGAACCGTCATTGTGTTTTTAATGTATTAGTATACCTACGTTAAGGAACCATTTTATGTTGCTGTCGCTCGATCCGCTCGTCTTACATTCACATATATGAGATTCACCTTCCCGGTAGACTATCGTACGATCCAAAACATCTCGACCATCACACACAATTGTTAGCAGTTTCTTCATTTCTAAAACAACATGCAAACGAATATTCTCGGGATAAACTTCACAATAATAATTTCCAGCATCATCCTCCTGAACATTTTTCAACACCATTGAGTTGTTCCTTAAACTCTCGATACGCTGATTCATCGAATATTGACCATGGGCGTAAACAGTTGTATCCTTGTACCAAATGACGACATTGTTTACTATGAAATGAATGATTGAATGCATGTTAGATAGTAATTGTTATCAGCCCAACCTAACTAAACGCTCGTATTGCTCACTATACTCACCATGAAAGTTTCTTACGTCACAGTTAAAGAGAACATCATTATTTGGATACGCAGAAATATATAAGTCTGTTTGTTCAAAATAAGGTGGCTCTTTTTCGATGGCTGTTAAAGGCTTAGGATTTTCAATGCCATTGTCTTGTTTTTTATTATTGTCATTTTCATTGCCAGTGTAATCGTAGTCGATGTAATATTCATCATCATCATCATTATGTGGACTATCTGTTTCAAACTGTTTCGGGGCAAGACATAATGCTTAAAGGAGTCGAGTGAGATGTTAGAGGTTAATACGTACTGAAACTTTGTCAAAAAATACATACGATTTGTTTACTATGCGATACGAAGCACAATGAAAAAGTTTTAAATGAATGAATTAATGTCTAAACCTTTTTCTAATACTACATCTAGACTACATAGTTTTTGCAGATAACTGGTTAATTTAAACATGCGTTTTGACAAGTAAAAACTAGCAAGAGCCAAAAATTTGGTTTTCTACTGAGAAAATCGTCCGAGAAAACGTTGATGGGCATAACAAACAAACACAACTTTAAGGAACTGAATCGAAAATAATTATTTTCAAAAATGTTTTTAAAATATGATTTATGAATCAAAAAAATTTAAAACGGTAATTCACGATTTACACAAATCAAAAAAAACAAGATTTTAATTCTGAATCAAAAGCATTAAAATCATTTATAGAAATGTAATTATTACTGATGATTAAATTATTTTGAATGTTCTGAATAACAGAAAAATATAAACTTTGGCTTGCTCTTAGGATCTTTAGAGATTAATACATACAAATATTGTATTTTAATTTTTCGCAAATTAGTACAAATAAAACCAATATATGAAGTTGGTAACTGTGTTGCTATCTCAGTTGATATTGACATAGGGCTGATCAAGAAGATATATCTAAATATACTCGTATGTATGTACCTTATAATATAAAAGTGTTGTTATTTAAATATTAAATTGTTTCAATATTAAGCTTATTATTTAGTTAATTTTTCTATCAGACAATAAAAACAGAAACATATTTACCTTTATCATCGTTACACTCACAAAAAAAAGACTGTAATGGCAACTAAAAATTTTGCTCAGCGGTATTTTTTGCTAATCTTAGCAACACATGTCTGCTGACGTGTAGTACAATGAAATTTGTAGAAAAATTAGCTGCCGCTACTAAATTTTAGTAAGCTTTTTGTAAAGTGGAATTTAAAATCTTTTTGCTAAAATCAGCAAAAAAAATTGATTAAATATTATTAATATTAGTACAGTTTTAAGTTTATTTTTTTTATCGAGCATTAAAAATTTTGATTATATTTTTTAAAAAATATTTTATACAAAATGAAAAAAAAAATCAAAATCTTAAAAATTATTAAAACATAAACGAATTAATGATTTTGTTTTAATTTGGTAATTTCTGTTTTGAAAAATATTTTAGTCAATTTTTTTTTTTACTTTTAAGGTTAAATTTTAATTGTTTTTAGGGCTGATTTTTAGAACTAAAAAAAAAACTTTTTAGTGCTATTTGAAGTGGATGTCCTATTTTCAGACATGAGTCGGTATATTCACTTCCGATCCCTTTATTTAATCTATGTAGCATTTTAAGGCAATTTAAGTTTGTAGGTGTAAGTTTTAATTATAAATAACCCTTCAATTTCCACTTTTTAAAAATTAGTACATTTTTTTTTGCTAATTTTAGCAAATCGGTTTTTAAAAATTTGTAAAATGATTTCTGAAATTAGCAACAAAAATTTGTAAATGTTCTGTCAAAACTCTGTAATATATAAAATGTAAATAGCAAAAAGATTTGCTAAATAATATTTCTTTACTAAAAATCAGTACAAAAATAGTAAAGTGGGATTGAAAACCGTTTACAAATTTTTCTACTAACTTTTTTTTCTGAGTGTACACTTAAAAAAAAGGTAACAATCATTTGGTGTAGTAAAAATCACGTGATAAAAAGATGCTGTATAGCGGAATATTAATTGTAAGGAATAATGTAGGGACTGCTTTCGCATTTTTATTTCGCCGGAAGTAATAGTTTATTAGCCTTTGATCCAACATTGTATTTTAGCAAAAAAAAAACACTGTTTTTGTCATCAACTGCAAAAATTTCATATAATTTTTGTTGTTATTTTATTTATAATCAGCTTGTACAGAGATATTTTTCGCGAAAACTATTGTATATTTTATAATAAATTTTTGAATCCGTAAATGTGTAGGGCGTTTACAATTTTTTCTTGACTTTTTTATGGATTTTATTCAATTTTTTTATATTCTTTTGTAACTTTTTCATAAATAACCCAAAACTTAATAAAAACCCTAAAAAAAAGTCAAGAAATGGTTAAGAAAAAATCTAGTGTCATGTCTTTTCTTTACTTATTTGTGGTAACTTAGGTTTAAATTATATTTTAATAGATTAAAATTTTAAATCAAATAATTATGATTATTTTAGGTTAAATAATTTTTTAAAACAGAATTACTGCAATGCGAGCATTGTAGTGTCATTTCGCCAAGTCTCCATCAAATGGCGGGCAACAACAATTTTTGAAAATGTTGACAACCATTTTTTTGTGTGCGTTAGTTCTTAATAAAATTGTGTTTATGTTTTGGCAATAAAAAAATGTTTCTTTAAGTGTATTAAAACAACATACTATGCCTTCAATAATGGAAAGTATGTAAAGATAGGAAGCAACTGAGATAACGTTTTCAAAAATTGTTTACGTATTTCCACAAAAAAAAAAAAAATGGATAAGCTTTCTGATAAGATAAGTTTGTAGTCGAGTGTCAGAGTATGTAATCATTGCCACCTTCCGTCCAAATATTTCTGCTAAATTGTATTATTAAAGTTGTAAATTATTTTTTTTTAATATTTTGTATGTGTGTAGTTATTTGGTACAATATTTTTGGGGATGGGATAAATTTTCTTTATGTAATGTACATACATAAATAATTATTTTGAAATGAAAAAAAAAATAAAAATCTCGATGAGAGAGGGAGAAACATTAGTGAAATGCAAAAAACATGATTTTTATTGTATGTGTGTGTGTGTTTGTGTGCATGTGATCTAAATTATTTGACAATTGCAATGTAAAGATGTTTTTTTTGGTTTATTTATTTTTGCATTTTTTTACTTCAATTATGACACAACAGCTAATTTTAACACTTACCATTGCTAATAAATCCTAAAACAAGGCAAATAACTAAAAGACAACTTTTTGTATTCATTTTGAAACAGACTTTTTGTTGTCGTTGTTGTAAACTGAGTTTGACTTAAATGGTATTAAAAAAGATTCAATTTAATAACAATATTTTAAATATTGAACTTTGAAAAATCCTATTTTTAAAATTGTATTGAAATAAAAATTTGACAAATTAACACAACATTGGTTACGATCGAATGAATGCAATATTGCATATATTATTTCACAATTCACATTTAATGTAGTGATAATTTTTGTTCTCTTCTTAGATTTTATAAAAATGTAATTTTGAATATGGCATTGCAACGTTTTAGTTTAGATTTTCTTGTTTCTTTATATTTATTTTATTTATTATTTAATTTTTATTTTTATAATATTAAACAAACGTGTTTTTTTAGTATATTACAACCCCCACTCATTATTTCACTCACTCACATGTGTGCACATGTGCACCCCCAAATTCTTACAACTAGTTTGTCGCAATATCAAAATACAACTAAACTGTAATTGCGCCAATAAGACGATTTCGAGCGCGTTTTCCTCCAACTTATACATAGTACATAGTAAGTAGTCGTCAGATCGTGGCTAACGAAATTGTTAAATTCTCACGTTTGTGTATAAATTTTTTTACATACACATAGGTAGGCCAAACAAAAAAAAAAGCTCTAAAATAAATGTTTTAAGCTCTTATAAAAAGCTTGAAAAAAAACAGTAAAACAAGCTATAAAATAAACCGTTAAATTTCATTGTTTTATTATTTTATTTATTAAAATCATTTAAAAAAAGAAATTTTGTATTCAATTTGATGGCAAATTTCTTGAAACTTTGCCAGTCCAAAAAGATTGTGACATATTTTCATTATTGCAATTCAGAAGAGAAGAATAAAAGAGTTTATTTTAACAACTGTTATATATTCAATTATAAAAATTAAATAATTTTTTTTTGGTCGACCTTAAAAATATTATTAATTTATTCTTTGGGAAAAATGTCCTTTCGTCTCTTACCACAGCTTTCACTTATTCAATTCAATCCAAATTTTCGGTATAATGTAAAAAAATCACAAAAAATGTATGATGCGCCACTGGATGTGGATGCGTATACTTTATATGTATATTGTAAGTATATGAGTATCATATATAACACTCATACGCTCTGTAGTGCGAACATCACTTGTACAAGTTTGTTTTGAGTTTGCACAAGTCAACTTTGGCGCCACACAAAATTCAACTAAACTGCAAATTTCATTTAAATAAAGCGTGAAGCAATATTAGACTTATAAATGCTGTATGCATTTTTAGCACGCCAAACTACAGGAAATTTTCAATTTTACATTTATTCATATTTTTAATTTTATTTTATCAGTTTTTATGGTCTTATACTGGTGAAAAATCAAAATTATTTTAACATAGGAAAATTTGTAGTATTTTTCTCTACAATAATAGGCATTAGAAAAGAGCAACAAAAAAACATGATTATTCTCTATTATATATCTAACAGTTTTCTTCTTTCGTATAGATGTGGCTTAACATTATTTTTGTTTGTTCATTTTGTTGTCTATAAATATTATAAAATACAAAACGATTAATAAATCCCTTTACTGTAATTAAAAATATCACAAATTAATGTAATTTTCGCATCTTTAATATTTTAAAATGCATTTGTATTTTAAATAAATAAATAAATGAGCCACTGAATTTTTATTTAATATATATTTTTTTATTTATTCCTTCATTCATTTTTTTTTTTTGGTTTTGTCTTAAGAGAATCAATTATCTAATTTGCAATTTTCAATTCGTTTTGTTTTGTAGTCTTAGGGAAGAGAACTATTTATTCATACAACAAAAATTCACAATTGGTATTAAGTAGGTAAATGTAGAATAATAATATTTTGTAATACAATTTCCTAATCTTAAATTACAAAATGCATTTGCTACTTAAGTATGTAAAATATAAGCATACACTCGTATGTAAATTAGAGTGGTCCGAAGTTGCAAATTCTGCGAATCTATTGTTGTAGCCCTGCGGATAATTTTAGCAAAATATTTCAAAATCAATTAATGCTTTCGTCTCTCTCAAGTTTCTAACTTTTGATACATATGGCAAAATTTTTGATATCGCTTAAAAATTTTTCATAATATGGCAACTCTTTTTTTTACCTGAAAATACTGTTTTCAATCGTTACTGTAAAATTTAAAAAAAAAAACCTTTATCAAAATTTTAACTGATAAGTTGTGTTATGGAAGAGCAGCTCTAATCAAGTGATATTATATTTTACTAAAAGTTTGTTTTACGCAGATTTTGTCAGTGTTAAAGAAAAGGTTTCAAGTTTTTTTTTTAAATTTCTAGAGTAACGATTAAAATGACAATTTTTAAGAAAAAAAAAAAAAGAATTGCCATTATTTTAAAACTTCTCAACCTTTGTATTCGGCAACGATGTATTACACGAAACTCGAAAGCTTCGCTTGTCAGAGACGGAAGACATTTACTGAGTTTCAAAATTTTATTTTTGCCCGATTTGGAGTATTTTTCTACAACTTTTCCGCAATGGTACAACATTAGAATTGACAAAATTTTCACCTTCGGCTCACTCTTATGTGCATATATGTATGTATGGGTGTATATATGAATGGAGGTATGTACTATAATTATGTATATTTTTTAAACATAACACAGAAAGGCAGGCACTAAAAATAACACTGGGGTTGTTTGCACTTTGTTCTTCTTCTTCTTTTACACTCTAACTTACACTTATATAACTTAAATATAAATCAAATTTTAATACAAAAGTTTTTAAAATTAATTACATATTTAAAGTAAAAATAAATCAACTTAAACTTAAAATACGTATGACATACAAAATGTAACGCATAAAAAAGTGTACATAGATTCATACCCCACGTCTTAATTTTTAAATATTTTTTTACATGAGAGCTGCAACTATGTATAGTATAGAATCGACAGAAACATTTAAATTCTATATATACCCATGACAAAGTTATGATTTTTCAAAAATTTTGCATTCCATCAGGGCTAGATGCAAAATTTAATTTTGTTTTCACCAAAAGTCTTCGCCTTAAAATTGCAGTTTTTTTTATTTTATTTTTACAATTCTCACGTAATAATCATATCACATGGAGACATGGGGTTAGGTAGATAGAAAATGAGGGGCGGGATGGGTTTAGAAAAAAAAAACAAACATACATTTATGGAGGCACTCGAAATAATCTTTGGCTTAACAATTTGCAATGCATACAATAAATACAATACATAAAAAATGTATATTAGTTGCATTAAATTTTAAAAATTTTTCCTAATTAAATAAATTTTTGTTTCATATCAACTAATAAGTAAACTATTATATTTTTAATGATTCTGGAGCTCTTAATATATATATTTGTTTGCTCTTTAAGTTTATCAGCTTTTAGGCTGCTGCTATTGTTGTTTAAGTATTTTTTGTTGTATATTTAAAATTACTACAATATTAACAAGGATAAAATTTTTCAAATTTCACTTTATATACACAAATATATGTGAATTGAAAAGTTTAATCGCATTCATTTTATAAGTACACATTTACAGTTTAGAAAGTCCTTTTTAAGTATCCATGGTTGAGATTCATGTTGTACTTTTGAAATTGGAAAATTTTTAACCTCATTTATGGTCGCATTTTTTTAAGCTTGACATTTTCAATAAACCGAGGACATCATTAGAATTATGGATGTTAACATAAATTCAAATCCAAAGTATTTGGTGGTGGAAGATCCATTTTTAGTGATACTGTCTGGAGGAGCACTAAATTCTATAGTTACATATTGGCGTATATCGGAAGGTAAAACAGCACACGAAAAGTTTCCTCTTGTATTTTTATCATAGTTGAATATAGTCAGGCGGAATTTGTTATCCACGGCATATTTGTCAAATGATAATGAGGTGTTGCCATTGGATATAGGATGCTCGTCTTTATACCATAATATTTGATGTCTTGAATCTGAAAGAAATTTAAAAAGATTCAGTTACATTTTGGTCTATAGGTTAAACATGTTAAATTCTTTAGATTACAAACATAAAAAAATAATAAATTAATAATTTTAAAGCTATTTTTGCATTCAATCAATAAAGTTTCGCTAGCACTCGTTCATTAAATCTTTTCATTAAATTAATGAATTTTTTCTAAAAATCGTGGGAAAAATTTCATGTTATTTATTTCATACACCCATTGAAAAGGTTTCTTTAAAACTAATATCATACAAAATATGAAGTTCTTTTAATTAAATTAAAAAAAAAAGTATTCAAAACTAGTCTATTAAAAAATTTCATTAAAACTCGTCCAAGAAAATTGTTTCCTTGAACCTGAATTAAGCTTACAATTCAGAATATACATACGTACCGTTGAAATTTTTTGGAGTGCATGTTATGGTTATGTTTTCACCCTCTTTTGATGCATAAACAGTTGTTACATTGTTATCAAAATAGGGTTTAATTGTAGACTTTGGAGCCGAAACTTCTCCACTGGAAGATACATCCGCTGATAAATCATCGGCATAATCATAATCATTTTGTTTGCTATCGGATGAGCCCTTTTGATTTTCCACAGCTTCAATTCCTTAAATAAATCAATAAAAATGTATAATATTTTTTTTAAATTTAAAGCATAATAAGTTGTTTCGATTTCACGCGAAAAAATGTTATGCTCCACATAAAAAAAAATCACAATGAATAATTTCAAGTGAAAATTGTATATAATTCATTTTCATGCAAATTTAACATACAAGACTATTATTTTCCTGGTGAAAACATTAATTTATTCGATTATAAAATAATATACGTTAATTTTCACAATTGAACTCCGTTATTTTTGATAAAATTTGTTTTGAATCCAGAAATTTGTATGATTGTAAAATGTGTAGGTTATTATTACACCGTCCGGTTGCAAACCCCTTGAGCAAGTCTTAATTCAAGAAGATTAAAAATACAATTCTTTTTTCTTGTTCTTTCTAATACACTTTTGTTTTTTGCTATATTTCCAATTATTCGACTCTGCCGGTTAGGGCATTATTCCAAAAATGACGAAAATCGATTAATGTAAAATAATAAGAACGTCAATAGTAAGAACGTGAAACGTCAAGTTAAAAATCTATTGCATTGGTTTAAAATGTGTTTGTTCAGAGTAATTCAAATTCGGACTCTTTGAAAAGAAAGTGTTGTCAGACATGTTTAAAGGAAGTACACCCTTAAGCCTAAAATAGATAAACGAAGTGTCGACAGTGTTCTATCAAAGTGCGTAAAGCTGTTTATTATTTTCTTTATTTCTCGCTGTCGAGAAATTAGAAATTTTTGAAAATAAAGTAGAGCTGCCTTAAAAATTATGTGCTCTTCAAAAGAGCAAGTTTAATATGTAAATTGCTTAAGTTTTCAATGTTATGTTTTCATATGTATGGGTGCTACGTTAATAAAAAAAGTAACAAACAAAGGGATTCGGTAAAAGTTTGTTAAAATTCGATAAATCAGTAAGTGGTCGATAAAATTAATAATGAATATTATATGTGCATTTGACAGTCCCTAGCGAATATATCCCCATACAAAGGATCAACAATGTTACTTACGGCTTTAACAACAACAACAGCAAATAGTAAATAATTAAAAATACGAAAAAAGTTTTACCAGTTTTTAGCCTTAACAAAATCTGCTCAGATAAAAAAATAATCGCGATCACAATTATTTGTAGGTACTTAGAGTCAGAAAAACTAATTTTTTGCTTAACAAAATTGCAAAAACAAAATATACAATTTTCAAAAAGTGCATAAAATTTTTACATCAAATTTTTTTACATGCTCCCCTGATTTTATGTTGTAAATTAATATAAAAAATAGTTCCGTGGTTTATTTTAAACTTAACAGAGAATGTACCAAGCAAAAACTGTTTTTTAACCAAATTCACGCAAATGTTTTTTCCCAAGTGTTGGGAGTTTGCATTATAAAAGGATGGCATCCAAAAGTGTAAAGCTATGAAAAAGAATGAAAAAAAAAAATTGAGCTCATTTCAATCGATTTTTCTTTATTTTTTAAGTTTACGCAACGATCATAATTAGAAATAAATACCTATGATCTTATGCCGGCTTAAAGTGTCGTAAATCCAAACATAATATAAAAATAATATATAATAAAATAAAAATAAAAAGTTATTGAGAAATGAAAGTCGGCGATAAATTTACCTTCCCCATCCTTCAAACCGAGGATCCATGGTACATATGTTGACCACGAGACACATACAAAATTATTTGTTTGTTGTCGTTTTTAGGTTTGATAGCCTGCTGATGGGATGGTTTTTTATTACCTACTGTGGTCGTGCTAAGTACCTAAACCGTTCTGAAAACTATTTCGTGAGCTTTCTTTATTTTAAATCGATTTGTTGTATTTTTGTTTTAGAAGTTTTCACAATAGTCACAACAATACTTTAAGCAAAAATATGATGATGCTGATTATTTATGTTGATGGTGCGGACATCCATGCAATTTATATATGTATCAAGAAAATGTATCTGTTTCATACTAAATAATTTGTATATGAATATCCATATGTATGGGTATGTATGTACGTACATATGTTCGCATTGACTGACTCTGTACTCGTATAATGTTTGTAAATTGTATGTCTGTTTGTTTTTACTTTTCAGTTTGGATGATGTCAGAGTTGGTTTAATGTAGTTTTCCAATATTTAAATTTTCATGCATACCATGTGTACATATGTTCATATATAAAACTGACAGACGGACGGACGTACAATATATATGTATGTATGTATGGATAAACGAGCAAATAAACGAACAAGCAAACAGCAATAATATAGCAACACATTTAGTCACGTCCAAAATATCATATTCTTAATGGTTTTTTATTTTCGAAGCAAAAATTTAACTTGAATTACTTTAATTCATTACACGCTTTTTATAGGAGTGTCTATTACAAATTAACAACATTTATTATTATATTTTTTAATGAACAATTGTTTCGAGTGTATTTGGTATCATCATTATCATCATCATAAAAATATGCATAAATGGCAACTTATTGATATTCATCATCATTTTTTTTTTCTTTTGAAACTTTAAAATATTGATTTTTTAATTTCAATGTTCGTTTTAACTGTTGGTATACCAAAAATATTTATTTGTTTGTTGTTGTTGTTGTTGTATATTATTTTGATTGTAGTTGGCAAAAGTGGATGTTAAAGAACTTTTTGTATATTATTTAATATCAACCAGTATATCTATGTAAATATGCATAAAACTCATACATACATAGATATGTATGTATGTATGTATGTATGTACATGGAGTAGTTATGAAAAACACCCCTTTTTAATTTTCTTGTCGCTTAATAGTTTTTAATTAATAACAATTATTCAAAAATTATTATTATTTTAATTTAGATTCCAAATGTCTATTGAATAAAAAAAAAAAACTACATATTTTTGTAATTTTGTTTTTCCAGCTGCTATCGTACCTGTTATTTTAAACAAGCCAACTATGAATATTAATGGCAAAATTCCTTTATTAATATTATTCAAATGCATTTTAAAAATTTATTTGTTTTTTAAAAATACACAGACACACACACTTAATTCCGTTTGCTCTTTTTGCACAATATTTGTTGATTTTTTAAAGTTTATTTATAAAATTTAAATAAAAAGCGTTTTTAGTTCTGGTGTAAATCAACCGCGCTGGACTTGACATAAATACAAACTGATGTGCGGTAATACATTCGTTTGGCATAGAGGCCCAAACAAACACTAACCATAAGTAAAAAATTAAAAACAGACAGTGGCGTATTGTTTGTTTTCTATTGGCGAGTTCTATTTTCCGGTTTGCACAATATATGTATATGCAGTGTGATTAAATCCATCCAACCACCCCAGTTGGTTGGATGTAAGCAAAGAAAAACGTTTTTTCTTTGTTACTCAATTAAATAAAATGCTGCTCTTTTTGGGAAATGTTTTCTTTTTGCGGTTTGCTGATTCCACCCCTGAATTTATTTTAAAATAGTGGTTCCTAATCTTTTACATGCGTATCGGCAAAATTGCCCGTTTGTTGAAGCAATTCTGGCCTGGTTAAGACATCTACTAGGCTGAACTACAGCTAAAAATGTTTTTTAATAACTTGTCTAAGTTTTAACAAAGTATTTCTTCTAACCAACGACTAAATTTAATCATATATATTTTTGGAGTTAAGAGTTTTAACCAAGATTATTTTAGAATAATTCACCCTACATAAAATACTTTAATAAATTAACTTAAAATGATGATTGTGAGTTTCCGTACTTCACCGCATTAACATAAAAATGATAAAAGTGATTTTACTTTTTGTATTTAGGTTGCTGTGGTAGTGTTCCACACCAAAAACCTCCTCGTAAAAATAATAACAGATCATCACAACAGTTTTGCTTCTAAAATTTTCTTAGTACGGACTATTTTTCAATAAATTCAAGATTGAAAATGGGAGAGACGTATCTATTTGTGGGTTCAAGGTGAAAAACTCCAAATTAAAAGCAAATCTCGATGTTGGCGAATTTCAATACAATTTGTCACCAATTATAAGCGATTTGTAGAATTTTGGGTCAGGTGAAATAAAAAATAATTAAATTCAATTCTTTAATATTAAAAAGTACGAAAAATAAACAAAATATTAACCAATCATGTTTTAAAACACCTGAGCAAGCAATCGTGATGAAAAATATAATTTTAATTCATATTGTCAACTCTATTCACTTTGGTGCACTGATCACATAAATTAGTTTAATTTCAAACACTATCACATGATTTCCATAAATATAATTTTGTTTTTCCTTTATAGTATATAATTTTATACGTGAAATATTCCGCGTGTTTCGGTTTCATGAAATACTAGATTTAACGTTCCACGAAATACTAAGAAATAGTTAAAACAATCAACTCACTCTTTTTTTGGACTTACCGAAAAATTACGTTCACGAATGCCATAATTCGACCCCACTAAAAACATTTATTTTTCTCGTTTTTAGAAAATTTTATTTATTTTTGACATTTCGTTTTCCTTGGAATAAATAAATAAATATACCAATTTATAACCCACAACCAGCTACGGCCGCCTCCCCCCCCCCCCCTGGGAATGCCACTGGCTCTTATGTAGTTTTATGATTTGGATATAATGCAGAATTGATTTTAAGAAGAATGATGCCAAATGCATCACCCAATTCAGAAATATGGGGATCATTTATATTGTTAAGACTTACTTGTTAAAAAAAATAATTAGAATATTGTTAAAAAAAATCATGGCGCTGTTATGGTAAACTTTTTGGTGTCAAATGATTGCAGTTGGGTGACTTTTTCCATTTTGAGATCATTATGCATTATTTAGAGGCATTTGCATATTAAAGTTGGATAGTGTAACAGTCTTTTCTTTTTCTTCCCTTCGTGCATGTGTGGATATTCTGAGCCGCGTATAGTGATATGCGCTAATGCTTATAGGGAGTAAAGGAGTATCTTACACTCTCAATTTATTAAACCATCTTTGATATGTGGTCTGTGTGGTATCGTTATTTTGATGGTGTCCTCTCTTTTTTTAATTAGACAATGGGAAATGAAGAGTTTGTGAATGTAACACTCTTTCCACCGTTCTTAAATGATTTCATTACCACCGCCTTAATGCTTTACACTTATGGAGAACGACGCATGAGCTTAGATTGAAGACTATCAGAACACTGTGTTTGAATCACAGGTCCCAAAAGCATTCCAGGGAATTATACAGTCGCAATACGACTTTGCAATGGAAAATGTTTGTACAGAGAATACGATTCGAAATTTCTGGCGTTGATAACTGTAGGACTTCTCTTAGAATTGCTGCTAAGGAAAAAAGTAAATAAAAGTAGTCTATGATCTAGACAAATGTTTTGTCATTAGGATCGACATACTTGGTATACTGTTACATTGTAACAGGGACACATGGCTGCAGCCTTAAGACTCCATTAGCCAAACATAACGTGCTGTATCTCCATAACGTTCTCTTTTTAACTCATTTATTTCGATTTAATAAGCTGATTTGTCAAGTTACGTTAAAGTAATTTTAGCTTTAGTCGATTGCGTATTTTTGGTACACAGTTATTTAGGTAAACACATCAACATAAACTCACGAAGAGGTTAAGAACCTCTGTTTTAGAGTAAGCAAATATGCATACATACCCAGCAAAATCTTCGTAAAGTGTTGGACCTATTTCAGGTATTACCTGGTAAACGATGTCCTTTACCCTTTGATATACTGTGAAACCTTAAGAAATATTGTGATATACATACATGTCACTTCTTATTTGAAAGTTGTGAAATAATGAGTTGCCGATATTGATATGCAAGTTTTGCTGGGTAGTATTTAAACGCATCGTAGTGGTAATGTTGATGAGTCATTCATTATAAGGAAGATTTTTTTTTGCTTATTAAACGTTAAAATATTTTAGAATGTTTTAATACAACACATAACATAGATACTTTAACACTCGTATTGTACATATTTTGTTGTTTTATTTTTCCTTTTTCGTTGAGGTTAAATTTTATGTGTAGGAGTGTTAATTTAGGTTGGGCTTTTAGGATTTTAAGTATTTGGTCTATATGAGAAGATGACACATTTTTAAAGCACAAATGAGTCGAACTACTGAGAATGTTCGTACGTGCATATATATTGTATTTTGTGGTATGTATTGGGTGAGAGTTTACATAGTTTTGACATTGCGCCTTTAGGATCTATTAAAATTAGGTCAAGGCCGGATATAAGATATAAAAAATCGGTATTACATAAACTTATCTACAAATAAAAAACAAAAATATATAAATAAATGTGTGATTTTCATACCATGTCATATAAAAATAAAAATTGTATATTTAATACACATACATGCACAGCATTAAAGTTTTTAAAATTAGAATTTGTTTATATAAAAAAATTCAAACGATATAAAATAAATGTAATTAAAATTTGAATCAAAATGTAATTAAAATTTTAAATAAAATGCAATAAAAATTTTAATCAGGTCTAACATAGAAATTGAAAAACAATGCTGGTATTATAATTGATTTCAACTTGAATTTGCCTAGCCAGAAAAATACAATCGGCACAATATTGACAAACCTTTGGCGACGGTTAGTATTGCGTCGTTGGCAGAACGTAGGATTAACAATATTGACAGTAGTGTCCTGTTATCCAGTTGATAACAGCGGCCAACCATTGTTATTATATTATAAATTTATTATTATTTTAGACGGAGATCTACAATGAAAATGGTTCAAAAAACACCTTATAAGAGCATTAGCACAAACGCAAGGAACGCATATTTTCTCGGTATACACATTTTTTAAATTTTAGGTTTTTTATCCAAAAGCGATTTGGGCAGGCAGTTAAGGGGAGATTTCCCTTTTTGCTTCTCCCCGTAGGAATTTTCAAAAATAGTCTAAGCGGATGTCTACGCCAGACTAGAAACCTACATACCAAATTTAAAATTCCTAGTTCCAGCGGTTTTGGCAGGCCGTCAAAGGTGACAATTTTCATCTCGCCTTATGATTTTCCTGATTTATACATTGGGGGAGTAACCTTCATATAAAATTTCAACTTCTTTTCCCCCATTTAAAAGCTCATTTTTATCACATCCATGGCAAAATTTAAAAAATATACACATCGGCGAACCCATATTTTAAATTTCAGTTTTATAACCAATTCCAGTAGGTATTTGCCAAAATCCCGTTTAACGGATGTCTGCGCCGGTGGGAAAATCTACCTACGAAATTTCAGCTTCTTAGCTCCAGCAGCTTGGCAATGTTAAATGGGTGAGTTTGTTAGTCAGTAACGTTATTCCGTTGTATTACAATATGGATTAATAAATAAATAATATATAGAGACTATCTTCTTTGCTTGCTTAAAAAAAAATAATGTCAATATCAGCTGTGTTTTGGCGGCAAGATGTTAACGAAACATTCACTAAAAATTAATAGCAGCCGTGTAAAAGAGGTTTTAGAATAACGACAATAATTCTACCCTTTAACTCTAGTGAAGTTATGTCAAAATGATATGGATTGTTCGTTTGAACATAACTTAGAGCACACACATAGCTTTCAAATCTGCTTTAGTATACTATTTGCTAAAAGATCCAGTAGCAAAAGTTTGTTTAGAAAGAGGATAAAATAAAATGTCAAACATGTCTTGCCTGCCACATAGTGCTGCCAGTTTTGGGGATTTATTCCTAAATTGGAATTTTTCGTGAAAGGGGATAAACATTTTGATCTGAGGATTTGTTGGGATGACAAAAAAATTTAGGGCAATTGGTGATAAAAACTTCTTTTGTTTGGTTTTTAATACAGTTAGTAATTACTGCAAAAATACTGTTTGGGTAGTTGTTTATTATAATTTAAAAATAACTAAACAACTTTTACAACATGCAATACTTTTCCTTAGTTTTTTAATAACTATGATAATAGTTGTTTTGAATTTTTTTATAGAAAACAACCGTTATTACAGTTAAAAGCATGGATTACTGATAACTACACAAGCAACTGTAATGTAGTACGTGAAACGGTACAAATTAATTAAATTACATATCGTTTTATTATATGACATAAGCTATCTACCAGAACCAAGCTCTTTGGGAGAGCGAAAAATTGCGGATACGATTATTCTAAAAATATCAATTGACAATATTAACTAAAAACTACAATTTAATACTACATACATTTTTTATTCTTATTATTCGCGGTGCAACAGTAGTAGTATACACTTAAAGAATGCATATTGACAAACTGATTATAAGAAAAATAACAAAAAAAAATTAAAATGTTCTTTTTGTTTTGTAAGAAAAACAACAAAAAAAATCAAATTCGCTTTTTGTTGATTTTAGAATTATAGGCAAAAACTGGTTTTAAAAATGTTTAAAAGCCACATTCAGATCTATACACAGTGGAGCTAGTTAGAGTTATTTTTTCAGACTTTTATAGTTATGATGACGCAAATAGTGTATTTTTGCATTTTGTCGAAAGTCCTTGATATTAATTTTTACCAGAAAATACAAATTGAAGACTTGGGGATCAGAATAAAACACGGAGGATTTTTGGGGATTATAATTATATAATTGAAGGGAAAGTATAGCAAACAGCTGGCAACACTGCTTGCACAACAATTCTAGTCGTATTGTTCTTTTAGTAAAAGCCACAAGTAAAAAAATAATTTTGATTTATTTTTATTTTAGTGAAAATTCCAGATAAAAACCAAAAAGTATATGCTTTCATTCTACAAAAACAAATAATACATTAATTACTTCAAAGTGGCGGGCAATAATGGTGAACATGAAAAAGGTGAGGCCAAAGAAGATCCTTTGGAGGAAGAACGCCAGGGTCTGGTAAGAGAAGTTGGAAATCAGGCCGTGTGGAGTTTGTCATCGTGTAAACCAGGTAAATTATCATTTTAACTCAAGTAATGCCAATTTAATAGCAGTATTTTTATATCCTCTACTAATAGGTTTTGGCGTTGAGCGTTTACGTGATAATATCATGGACACTTATTGGCAATCTGATGGACAACTACCTCATTTGGTGAATATACAGTTCCATAGTAAAACAAATGTAAGCCAAATATACATATACACCGATTACAAATTAGACGAAAGCTATACTCCATCCCGCATCTCGATAAGAGCAGGTTCACATTTCAATGATTTGCAAGAACTACAAATTGTAGATTTAAACGAACCAACAGGTAAGTTGTATTTTGTATTCTTCCTTCAGTCTTTCGCCATAAAATGTTGTTGGGGTAAAAATACATTGCAAAAGAATCTAATACATACTTTCTTTTTAAATTATCAAACTTCGTTAATACTTGTATCCACTATAATGATTTTATGCCGACCTTAAATATTTTTTTCAAGGTTGGGTTGCTATACCCATTAAAGATGGCAGTGTAAAATGCATTCGAACATTTATGTTACAAATAGCTGTTATTTCGAATCATCAAAATGGACGTGACACTCATATGCGTCAAATACGTATTCATGCGCCCGTAGAAGATCGGCATTATCCCTTAGAATTATTTGGTAAATTTAGTACAGTTAATTTCCAAAAGTTTGCCACTCTACGGTAACTGAACAATAAAAAAGTTAATACTCTCTCAGCAAAATCTTCTATTTTTTTTAATATCAGGTAATGAGTTTTGTAAGAAGAAATGAATGTAGTTTACATAAAACACTCTACTTCTAGGTTTAATATAAAGAGTAATAATTTTTTATTATATTTAGTATTAAATAGAGTATTCAAAACCGTTTAACTAGGTTTTTTTTTATTAAAAAAACCCGACCAGTTTCGTTTTTTTCCAAATTCTAATATACAGAAAACTGGGTTTTTTGTGTCGTTTATCTAGATTTTTTTTTATATATTTTTATTTGTGGACAAAATGTTACTAGCGTTGCCAAACGAGACAAACATATTCACTTTATGTACTAACTAAACGGGTAATTTTTAACACCCCAGCGAAATGAGTTTTGTCAAAAGGAAAAAAATAGATAACCTTTAAGTATTCTATTACAAACCCAATTTTTTAACAAGGGCATGTCCATCGAGGTAACTCATTACAAAACACGTATTATCTCTAGGTTAAAAGTAACCAAAAAGTAATGGGGTTTTTTAAATTTTGATTTTTTTTATTCCCATTTAAAAAGGACGCTTCCTCTACTACAAAATGAAAAGCTTAAGGCATTTAAGCCAATTATATTTTTGCCTTTACGCGAAATGTTTGAAAGCTGTATGACATAAGAATTAGTTAAGCTTTAATTTAGTAAGCCCGCCACGAAGCCTAAATACAAATTGACGAAAGCTTTTGAAATTTCTTTGGAAAATATTTTAAAAATTTGTTAAAGAAATTTACATGTAGTTTACATATAAAAAAGTAGTTTATAGATGCATTACTCAAGGGTTTATACTTGGGCCCTTGCTATTTCTATTGTATATTATACGTATGCTGATGATATTCAACTTTTAGCAACTTCGGAGTTTTCTAATTTACATCGGTTTGAAAATCGTGTTAATAGTGATCTTGGTCATATAGTGGAATGGTCTAAGCCAAATTTTCTAGAACTTAACCCATTCAAGTGTAAAATCATGATTTTTTCGAAATATACTGATATAAATTTAAATATTTTGCTGGATAATGAGCATTTGGAAATTGTCTCACAATATAAATCATTGGGTCTTATTTTGGACAATAGTCTTTCTTTTGATCAACATGTAAATCTAGAGTCTGTTGGACACTGCGTAGGTTTTATAATGCTGCTTGTTACCTCCCGACGATATCGTGTTGCCCTTTCGTTGTGTCTTCCACATTTTCTTTATTGTATTGAGGTTTACTCATGTACATCTGCTAGAAATATTAATCGGATGGAAAAAGGCTTCATTAGAGCTATTCGTTACATATATGGACTTCGTGTTAGAGATCATGTTGCTGAATATCGAAGACAGGTTTTGGGATGTGAATCTAGTGAATATATAGACTTAAGGCAAATTTATTTTTTCTATAAAGCAGTAAAATATAGTAATCCCCATACTTGTTAGACAAGTTCCATTTTAGTGCTTCTTCTAGAACGCATAGTTTAATTTTCCCTACACATTTCTCACTCATTATGAGACGGTCATTTTGTGTTAATACCACTAGATTGTTGAATTCTACGATACCTTACCAGGATCGTAAATTTTCACACTCTTTATCGAGTTTTAAAGCAATTTTCTTGTCGAATTTGTAGATTTACTATTGCAGGCTGGTATCATTCTTTCTTTTTGCAATATTAGGGTATGGTTTGTGCAAATATCGGGGACTTCAAACGTGTGTTTTTTATAATAATTATGATTTTAAGTTATTTTATGAATTGTTGAAATTGCATTGTATTTAGTACTGCCAAATTTGGCCCTATGGGCTTGCGGCATTTTATTATAAATAATTAAAATAAATAAAAATAAAATACATTAAATAGAGGTAACAGTAGTAACGAAAATGATTCGAAATCTTCCAAATGTTTGCATTGAATATTTTTATGGTCAGTATGGATTGTTAATTTACAAACTTGCCGAATCTCTAGAGCAAAACATGCAAAGCGCGCATTTGCCCTAAAAGTAAAAATGGAAGAATGTAGTGTTTTTGAGTATCAAGTGTCAACAAGTCATAAAAAAATATTTCCCCAAAACTAAATGTGTAAATTATAAATCCTGTTATTAATTTATTTTATTATTGTTTGTTCTATAAATTAGAAATTGTGTGTTTGCATTTGATAGAGGTCGACTTTTCTTTGCCTTGCAACTATTTACTACTTATACATATATCTATAATACAAATATTAACAAATTATTATTATACAGAATTGTGATAAATAAATTCAACTTTGAATCTAAGCTTTAAAAACTTAATTCCTTAATTAAATTATGAAATCTGTTTCAAATTTCAACCAACCTAATCGTAACATTCGATTTATTGATTGAATTATTTGCTACTTTAAATAAACATATTGAAAGAATCAATTGTTTTTAATTTTTTTTCAATAGAACGAAACAAATTGATTCATTTTAATAAATAAATTGAATCAAAAATGGTTCACTTGATTTATATTTCGCGAATTAAATCACACAACAAACTATTCAACCGAATCAAAGTTAAAGAAATATATACAAATTAAACTTAAACTTTAACTTTGGAGGTGGTAGTAATTTTTACCCTCCCTTTACATTTTCATTAGTTATGGATGTAATAAAAAAAGGTTTTTTAAATAAAATGCCTGTTGTGGTGAAATCACTGACGTGACTATGTCCGAAAATTTCACCTTCATAGTTAAATTTTAATCATATCTAACTATAGTCAACATCCAAACTTTGATTTCGAGTGATTATAAAAAAACCTATAATCGACTTTTATGCGAATTTATTTAAAAAATAATTATATTTTTTTTTTTAGATATACCTTAAATGAATTGAAAATTGGAAATTCTTTCGATTGATTTTATTCAATATTTTTTTTATTAAGAATATTCTTTTATAACGAATTCATTTAATTTTTTATTTATGCGATTTTTAAATTTAACAATTAAACCAATTGTTTATGTTTTTACAGTTTGTTTTTACATGTTTGGAGAAAAAAGTAACAATTTCAGATATTTTTCATAATCATTTTTGCTTAACAACTTATGCCGAAATTCGTAGTTTTGAGATATTAAGGCATTTGCATAAAAACGCTACAAAACAAATTTGTTTTGAGTTTCGAACTAATAGAGAGTTAGTTAATCCAGTAAAAAGTGGATAAACTGCTAATGGTTACACTGAAATAAAGCAAATTGTTTGTATACCCTTCAAATATATGATTGGATATGATCAGTTTGTCATTTCGTTTGTGACACATCGAAATATAGGTTTCAGGCCCTAAAAAGCATGTATCCTTCTCCATATGTTATTTAAAGCTGATTCCGTGGTGTCCTTATGTCCGCTGAAATTGAGATCACTGCGCGAGGACGAAAGCGAGGCTGCTAGTTTTTAATCATATTGTTCGCTATCTCCCCGAGCAGTTTGGTATTGCAAATGAGCAAAATCAATAAAAAAAGTTATAAATGAAATTTGTGTTTAGTACAGATTTGTGCTCTGACATATCAGCTGCATTTGTGTGACAGCCTATCTATGTCATCGTCAAGGATTTTCACAGTTTTTCAACGTAGTCTAGCTTAGTACTGTCAAAATTGTTTGAGATAACATTGCTAGACAAACCACACAAAACCAGTGATTAATACATAATTAAATATCTAATTAGTGAATTAATTCATTAGAAACTCTGATTTGAACCTTCAACAAATGATCATATTTGTTATTACAGAAAGGTAAGATGTTTATTGACTATGTATGCAGTTTAGAAATTATTGAGAACTTAATACCTTATACTGCGTATTAGTTACAAGTCATTGACTTCTTAACTATCAAATGTCTTTTTAGGAGCATTTAAAAGGAATCCTCCTCTGGATAGAACTTCAATTGATATGAAATTTAAATATTTCAAATTTAGGTTCGGGGATTAGTGTTTGTTTCAATTTTTCTTTTTCACAAATTGTTATCAAACCAAAGGTACTCATATTTTAGAGAAATTTATTAATTATATTTGCAATCATACATTTCTTGTTGTAAAATGATCTCAGCAATTGTCAAAATGACTTCATCTCAAGTAGAGACACTTAATTTCAATGTTATTGCAATATCGTGATATGGTCGACATGCAATCGGCTCTTGCCATTATTTAATATTTTAAACAACTATCAAAACAATATTTTTCAGTAAGCAGTAAATTTTTTATAATTATTTAAAAAGATTTGTGTAGTTTTTGAAAAATTTTCAAACCCACGAAAGAGTTTTGCAACTGTTGAACCGCTAAATCATCTTTGATTAGTGCTAAAGAGAACAATCTGGATAAAAATGTTCAACCTTTCTTGCTTCTTGGAGCCGTGGCCACCGTCCACTTAGACAGATGTATCGAAAGAATCAAAAAATAAAAATCAAGCTAACTTCAAAAAACCTTTTGGGGCTTTTCTTACTGTTGTTATACCTTTACTTCACGCTGGAACCATTGAGGCTGAAATTTCTTGTTGCACTGCATGATAAGTCGCTGACTAAAATATTAACATAATTATTCTGAATTTGGAGTGTAGGGCATTTAAAACAAATACATAGATACACAAAATTAAAATAAATTATTTTAAACTGGTTTGGTCATTAAATGCAGATGTCACTATCAAGTACATACATAGATAGATGCATATCGACGCTGCGCCATTGAGGCTTGTCATGTGTTTTAAAAGACTCCTAAAAATTGTTTTTTTGCGATATATTTTTAATAAAAATTTTTTTTACAAATATTTAAAAAAAAAATATAAAATTTTCTATTTAAAAAAATTTAAAAACATCACGAAAGGTCAACATGTAAGTTATTAAAAACACATGATGTGTCTCGCTGGCGCAGCGTCGATGTACATCATATAAGAACTAACTTTGCACAGTGTCTAACTAGTGGATCGAAAATTAAGTCCCGTCAACAATGTTGCATACAATTTTCCATATTTTATGTGAACTCCAAAAAAATAGGAAATTTTTTAATAAATTTTTATTATTCAGATTTTTTTGTGAAATAATGTTTTGCAAAAAATTCAAATTATCCCAATTTCACCTTTTTTTGTTTTAATTTAAAGCTGTTAAATTTGTTTGGTATAAAGAAAACTTGATCCTGGTTTAAAACAACCTCGTTGGCAGTTAGTCTTAAGCGGTTTCGTTACTATTCCACAATTTCTCCAATTTTCATTTAAATATTTCAAGAGTTTTTCCATGTTGTTCCACTGTGAGTAGTCGATAGTCTGGTTTATTATAAAATTTAATAACTTGTATTTGTTGGCAGCTTTTAAAACTTGTAATAAGTTGTCATATTCTTGTCTCATTAAGACATAAAACTTATCTATTATACTCATCGTCAACTTGTTGTTCAAAGTCTCGCTTAATCGATCGTGGTGTTTCATGTGGCGCCGCGCATCATTAAATGTAGGGTATTTAATAATTCTACAATGCCATTTTCATCGATCGGTAGCTAATTAACAAACACGAATAAGCAATTAGTAAATCTATAAAAGAAGATGTTTGAGATCAAAGCGTTGATATTATTGGTGATTACATTCAAAAGGTTGGTTGATTAGTTAGTAAGAGTTATTCAATATCTAGACTTGAATTTCCAAAAACCAAAATATTCATTTCGTTAAAAAATAATAAAATACAAAAACAAACACAAACACAACAGTTCAATTTATTGTGATTTTGCTTTTCTAGTTTAAAGTAATTTTTCATCGGTCACTTGATGAAAATGAAAACGTTTATCTGCATTTTGCCCTTGTTTTTCTCATTGGCTTTGGGCCAATTTGGCGGTTTCGGTGGATTAGTTAATCGTGGTAGTTCATCATTTTCCAATTTGCAACAGGGTTTAGGTAGCATTACTTCCAGTTTGAAGAGTGTACCGTTTGTCGAAGATGCCAAGGATTTTGGCGATTTTGCTGTAAGTAAATTAAATATTGAATACTTCTGGATCTAATCAATCATTTTGATATAAATTTAGCAAAAAGCTGGCAAGTCGTACGCCACCGCAGCAGAACAAACTTTACGTGAGAGCATTTTCAATGCACACAAAACTCTAGTTGATTCAAGAAATAAAGCTTTTGAAGCTGGGGAATCCACCTTCCAATTGGTTGTCAATGCCTTCGCTGATCTTTCTAAGGCTGAATTCTTGAAACAGCTTACCGGCAATCGTAAATCTGCACAGGGCGAGTAAGTTGTAATTGTGAGTGAAATGAAAGAAGAAATTTTACTGTTTCTCTTTTCGTTGGCTTCTAGAAATCAAGCTAAGAAACATCGTCAGAAGGCTGCCCCTAAGGCTGACGCTAAAATTCCTGACTCTTTTGATTGGCGTGAAAAGGGTGGTGTTACTCCTGTCAAATTCCAAGGGGAATGCGGTTCTTGCTGGTCTTTTGCCGTCACTGGTGCAATTGAAGGTCATGTTTTCCGCAAGACTGGCAAACTTATTAATCTCTCCGAACAGAATTTAGTTGATTGCGGCAAGGAAGAATACGGTCTGGCTGGCTGTGATGGCGGCTTTCAAGAGTATGGCTTCGAGTTTGTTACCACTCAAAATGGCATTGCCAATGGAGAAAAGTATCCCTATGTAGACAAAAAAGATACATGCTCCTATAAAGACAACATCAAGAGTGCTGAAATTTCCGGATTTGCTGCAATCGATCCAAAAGACGAAACTACCATGAAGACCATTATTGCCACGTTGGGTCCATTAGCCTGCTCTGTTAATGGTCTTGAGACTTTGTTGTTATACAAAAAGGGCATTTACGATGATGATGAGTGTAATAAGGGTGAAGTTAACCATTCAGTGTTGGTGGTAGGCTATGATTCTGAAAACGGTCTAGACTACTGGATTGTTAAGAACTCCTGGGATAAAGCATGGGGTGAAGAGGGATATTTCCGTTTACCCAGAGGCAAAAACTTCTGCGGAATTGCCTCGGAATGCAGTTATCCTATGGTATGAGACGATAAAGTCAGTTTTTAAGTGGTTCGTCAGCATTCCAACAAAATACAAATTTTTAAATTTTATATATTGGACTTTTAATTCATTTTTAAAATTACAAAATTTGTTGTAATTACTATTTTTAATATTCGAATATATTTTTTTATAATTTGTGTTTTTTATTGAAATAATTTTTAATATTTATTTAAATTTAACCATATCACCTTTTGTTAAAACTTCTTAAAATGTCGGCCAGAGACAGATAACAGGGGCTGCGATATTATTGCACATTTTAGCAAAAACATTTCACTAAACTTTCTCAAGTTCTTGTAATATTTTACTTCAAATCACATACAAGAAAAGTGTTCCAATGGAAACCCTCCGATCTTAATGAAATAAGAGATACATGCATATATTTTAGAGGTTAAGAAGTGAGGGCAAAAATTAAACATTTTTTATTAAATTTAATTATTTTCGAATATCACTTGTTTATTGTTGGCTTGACTTCAAAATGTCACATAATAATGCATAGGTACCAAGTATTTTTATTTTTATTTTTTTTTGCAAATGCTAAGAGTTTGTATTTTGGTTTTAACCTTAACTGCATAAATAGTCGTGCGGTTACGGTTAAATTGTCATACATTTAAAATCAGACTTTTGTTATAAGTTTGACTTTAAAATGTTAAAAAAAAATAATTTTTTTTTGCATACATTTCAAACTACATTTTATAAAAATTTACTAAATAATACAATTTTTGGTTCTACTCTTAATGTTTTTAAGAGATCATCAAAACTGTGTCGTCCGACATTTTATTTTTTTAATTAATTTGTTCTTTTTTAGAAAAAAGAAGCAATTAATATGTAAGATACAGACATCTTTCTTATTATTTGTTTCATCTGATTCATGAAAACAGTTCTTATTTGCAAACGCTTCTTTGTATTTAACCGATTTTCATATTCGGCAAAAGTATTTTGTTTTTAATATTTTTTATAAATATGGCATTCTGAGTGTCAGATATAGTTTGAAAGTTGAAAAAAGTGTTATTTTTAACAACTTTAACAGGCTTAGCTTACAACCAATGACTATTTTTTACATTAAGCGAATATGTTGTCCCGTTTAGCAACGCTAGTTAAAGTACGAGTAGTTGAAAATATGTACAAAAATTAAAAAAAAATAACCGATTAACCGACACCAGTTTATTGCAATTTAGGAAAAAACCCAAACCGGTTGGTTTTTTAAATATGAAAAACCGGCTAACCGGTTTTTTTGTAATGATCTTTTCTCCCTTAATACGAGCTTGTAAAACATATGTAACGAATCGTTTTTCTTAAATAAAATCCTTAAGAATGAAAACAAGGAAAACTTCTGAAATAGGTACATTGTAAAAATAGTTAACAACCAATGTTGCCGAGTCAGCAATATTTTAGTCAGGCGGATGCTTGCAAAATTTAAGCTAACACTTAGTTTTGCAAATAAAATAATTCAATAAAACTTTTTACTAAATATTATTAGACTATACTGAAAAAAAAAACTCAAAACCTTTGTAGAAAAATTATACTGAAGTTACTTTAAATCTAGAAACTGTTTTTCTGTGATTCTTTTGAAAATACTTTACAAAATTTTGTAAATTATAAAAATATATAGGCTTCCACATTGTCGACATGACTTGATTGAATATCTAAAAATATATAAATGTAATTATGAATAAAATGGAAACATAATTATCACTTAATTACTCACATGCCATTTGTTTGTAATACATTTCATAAAGGATCAATATTTATAAATATTTTGTTTATAAATTATTAATATTTATATTTATAAACTAGTTCACAGTTAGTTTATTGCTGAAAATATATAACAAAATTGCTGAAAACTAATATACGAGTACTAAAGAGATAGACAAAAAGACCATTTATAAATTTTTCTACCGACTTATTATTTTGAGTGTATAATTTTGGTTGTATTTTCTTGTATTTTTATAAAATCCAGAGTTTTGTGCAGTGAAGTGATAAAAAAAAATACTTTTTGTATAATTGTTTTACTGTAGAATCAAATGGTGAAGATAGATTCCGTGTAAATTTGGTTCTTTTTGCCCTTGGACTCAAAATCAGCGTAATTATTCGCCGAAAGACAATGCAAGGAGTTGGAATTAAAAAAAAAAAACTCGTCAGTCATTATTTTTTATGCAAAAACATTTTCAAAAAATAATCATATTCCAAAATCAAAATTTTAAAACAAACTCTTATTTACAAATTTCAGTTGGTAAACGTGACTGTTAGTAAAGCCATTATTACTGCAACTGCTGAACTTGCCACAGATGACATGGCACCATTACCATTTCCTTTTTCACCATCATCTTGCACGGGTCTGGGTATTATATTAATTCTTTCTTCAATTTCAGGATACACGAATTCACGTTGACCCAAATATTGCAGTAAGGTGTTGTAATCGTTTTTTTGTAAACGATGTGGCTCATAACCATTGTCTTCTGTGAAGGTGTGACCATCACCGCCATCTAAAAGAAATTTCGGTACAATCACATTGTACATTTTTTTGTTATTCAGGGGCGCATAGGCGGGTACACTGCATTCAGCACATCTTACTTCGACGGATATAACACGACTTCCCACTTTTTTGTTGTAGTTATAGGTGGTGTGTACTCCTGACATTTGTAAGAAACCACCATTTGAATCTTTCTCCTCCATGCTGGCCGAATGTTCCAAAGCCTTCAAAATCGTTTTACCGCTAATTTTTGTCATGTACAAATCATTATCGAAAGGAAGAACAGAAATAACATCGGTAGCGAGAATTGATCCATCCGAACGTTTTTCAATGGAGGTGCGAATACCTAGCAAGTGAATACATAATTGGAATCTGTTATATATGTATTAATCTTTGTATATCATTATTCATACCTCCTCCCATAATGAAGGCAATGGCTGCATCAGTCCAATAAGAACCCCCTTGATTTTCCAAAACTCGAGCGTATATCATGGCATCAGTTACTAAATTGCCAAGATTACATTCTCGACTGCGACAAATTTCAGCTCGACCCTCCAGATGAACCTTGGTGTGACCTACTACATTCGATTCCAAAGCTGTAATATTGGGACGATACACCTCAAGTAGCTGTAGGACATCATCTTCTCTAGGTACTTCGGCATTTAAAAGTATGGGTGTACCATCGAATTCAATGAGGTTGCCATTTTTGTCGAACTTAAAGTAGTTATCAAGTTGCTGTTGTATCGTGTACATTTGTTTAGAGGCATTCTTCTTACCTGCACGTGAAGTTTACCCAAGTACTTAGTATAAGCATATGCCTGTACCACTGGCACCTCCTTACCACTATGTTGTTTGACTATGGTGGGATAAGGACCATCGATTCGTTCGGCATCTGGTTGATTGCCATTGTATAGGAAAGTGTTGGTATGTCCTCCGATGACAAGATCAATATCGGGACATCTTAAAGCGATCTCTTGGTCTCTTTGATAACCAGAATGACCCAATGCTATGATAATATTAACACCTTGAGCTTTAATTCTAGCTGCCTCTTCGCTGAAAATAAAAATATCTTGTATAGAAACTGTATCGAAAACAGATAAAATTACTTTGAATTACATATGAATTCGATTCAAGATGCCAGCCATACTAAGCATAAATGTTATTTAAATAAAATCTTACTTGATAGCATCCACTTCGTCTAAGTATTCGACCTCATTAGGTACAGCCAAGTACTTTGTTTCGGGGGTTAAATAACCGATAACACCAATTTTAACACCATTCACTTCTAAAACTGTTGAATTGTAAAAGTTATTTGCATCAGCCAGATCAGGCACTTTCCTAACATCCAAATTACAAGCCAATACAGGGAAATTGACCTTGTTCAAAAAGGGTACCAATCCTTCGACATTCTCGTCAAATTCGTGATTGCCTAGAGACTAAAAATCGAAAAACCAGTTGCCAATAAGAAACAAATCTGGATAATGCTGTCAAAGTAGGCAACTCACTATAGCATCCGGTTGCAATTTGTTGAGGAAGGCAGCTGTAATGTTATCCTTGAAAATAGTAAACCAGGGAGTGCCGGTATATGTATCGCCTGCATTCAGATATAAAACCGAAGTTCCACCATCACGAGCTTCTTGTCGATATTTTCGCACTCTGTGAAAGGGTAATGGAATGCAACATACATTTGTTAATTAGGTAGAGACAAGATTTAAATTAAATTATATACATACTCGTAGGCAACTCGGGCGAAACCACCATAGCATTTATTAGAATTGGCCTGTTCGGGTGAACATTTGCCACTGTCAACGCTTGTCTGTTCGAAACGAGCATGCATATCATTGTTGTGCAATATAATAAACTCTGTGGCCACCTCATTTTGTTTATTAATGGGATGACCATGGATTTGGCTCAAACATATTAATAAGCTACATGCATAACCCAGCAATATTCGGCTCCTTGACATCATCTTGTTCTATCCCTACGTGTTGTTTAATTAGAAGAACAAATAAAAAAACTAGTACGAAAATTATTGGCTTAGCTGGAAACTTCACACCTTTTCTAATAGGGGGTTTCCACAAAGCATTCATTGTCATTCATTATGTATTTTGTTTTTGTATTGCATGCATTTTCTTTCTGTATTTTCGTTCGTTTGGGGAATCACCACCTTATATTATAATAAGTGAAATTCGATTTAATAGTTTTTAGGAATTTCCGACAACAAACTAATTTGTAGTCAATAAATCAAGTTTTATCGGAAAACTCGAATTCCATAGTATTTGAAGTAGTAGTAGGTCGTTGTCATATTAGAACATACATATTGGAAGTGTATATCGAGTTGCTTGGTAGAGATTGGTCTCTAATTGCATTCAAACCTTGCTTAGTCGTTTCAGTTCTTTACATTAATTTTGAGATAAATGGCCAAAAAAGAGCATTGGGTTCACAAAGTGATTATGTGTTGAGTGGTATCATAAAGTGGGTGGGTTTAGGTGCCGCACATATTTTTGATAGTTACAACCACTATCGTAAGCTCGTAATAAGTACCATGTATTGTAGAGTGGTGTAGATTGTAAATACATAATTATGGAAATTAAATGTACAGCAATTGTAGTTGATTATTAAAATTTTTAATAATCAATTCCGTATTAATCCTCATAAGTTGAACCTTCTTATTTTGGTATGGTGCAAATAAGGAGTGTGAATGAAATAAATAGTGCACAAGTACATATGATATAAAATAAAACTTGGGTTTGAATAAAAATTTCTATTAATATCAAAATTATTATTTTTTGTAAAATGTCAAATTTTATTTTTAAAATTTGTATTGAATGCAGCTGAGTTTTAAAAAAAATATTTATGCATTATTGAAGATTTCCTATGTTTCCTTATAAACCTTTTAACAAAAGCTCAATATATTTTCATATACTAATGTGTTGTTCATTTGAATGAATATTTTCCTATACAAGGTTTTTAAGTTCTATAGCTATTTTACTTTATAATTCATTTAGTAATAAAGTATCCGATAGCGTCATATTGCAGAATATTACAAATATATAAAATAATTAAAATACAAAATTTTATTTTCTAAATTAATTGAAAACCAAGTAAAGGGTGATTTACCCAACCGTAAACGTGATATTTGAAGCAAATTAGTGGTAAGATTTTCTAAGTTTAACGTAATTAACAAAATTAAACATTTTTCTGTACCTACAAAGTTGTAACTAAGTGCAAATGCATGCACTATTTATTTCGCACGCACTTTGTATTTTACACTAACAAAAATATGTTAGTTATGTGTTGTCAATTTATGACAATTTAAAAATATCTTTAATAAATGAATCATTTCGATAAATTTCCGTATTATTTCACAAACAACTGACTTTTTGCATTCATTTTACCAAAAATATATACATTTTATCAGCTCTAAATTTGTATTTTATAAATACCACCGTGGACACACTCATTTTTTTGTTACTGACTAACAAGGATATTATAATTCGTTCATACTGAATTCAATGTTTAATTCTTACAGGTTTTACTTTTAAAACTGCGTTAACATTTACACTCGAAATGTAGTTAAATCCCGATTTCGATCATATAATACTGTATACTATTTTACGCGAACTAGATTTTGAAAGTATTTGTTAATATCGATCGTATCACATTTTTACGGAATACATGAACAGGTCTTTAAATTGGTTTGAATCTGATTGAATATCGCTACAAAATTAAGAATATACAAGTTAAAAGCAATAAATGTCATAATTTAATAACTTTAACAATTTTTAAATTGATGCGATAGTAAATAATTTTTGTTTTCATAGTTATTGTTATTTTAAAATTGTGTGAATATTTTTAGATTAGATTTGTGATTATCTCAATAATAATAATGTTGTTTCTTATTATGACTGAACAAAAATTTAAACTTAATATATCAAAGTTTTATTAGCCCTATAAAACCCGCGGTTGGCTTTGGGCACCGTTAACACTGGACATAAATTGTTGTCTTATCATTTTTTAAAATATATTATTTTTGAAATAAAAAGGGTGATAAACAGTCCTATTTTTTTACATATATTTTTTACATACATAAATTATTGGGGGTTTAATATGAAAGTTATTGTAGGTACAGATATATTTGACCGACACGATGTTTAACAAATTCTTCAATTGCTTGTGGCAATCAAACGAACGCATGTTGATGAGCTGCAGCTCAGAAAAATTTTTACCAAATATTTTTTTTTATTTTTTAATTTTGTATTTAAATTGTCAGAATCACACTTGAAGAAAGTGTTAAATTTTCTAAAAAAAAACAGGTGCAAACAATTAACAACAACCTAAATCAAGAAAGAAAAACTTTTTTTATGTTAATGAAAATATTTGAATTAAATTTGGATAATTTTAAAGCAATTGCACAAAATACATTTTAGTAAAGTGTAAACTTAATTTTGGTTGATACATTTTTCTAAGTGCGATTGCGAAAAAATTAAAATAAATTTGCGCTTGAAATTTCAGATTTAATAAGATCTAAACCGAATCGAAATTTGTCTCAAAAATTGTGTAATTTAAACCTTATTCTGGGAAAAATATCTGAAGAATGTTTTCCTCTACAACGTTCAAATTTCATCAAATTCTGAGTGAATCTCTCTGCAGACATTCCTTGTGTGTGCATTATACTAGTATGAATATAAATATCATTTAAATCAAATTTTACTAACTACTATCGCTTATAATCAAGTGTGCAGGTACTATATTTATAAAGATTTGGTAATAAACAAGATTTCAATACAGAAAACTCTACACAAATTCGCTTTTAATCAGCACCTCCATTGTAATAAAGATACCGTATCATGTGCTTGTTATTTAGCTTGATTTATAAAAAAAAACTCCGGTTGTGATTTTGTTGTGGAAAACAATAAATGACATATTGTCGGTCATTTAAAGTCAAATAAAAAAACGGTGTCTTCCTAATATGCACTTAAAATTGATAGCGTGTTATATTTCACCGTATTAAGTATTAAAAAAAACTTCATTGATTTCATCTCTTTTTCATTTGCACTTCATCTCTATCTCTCAGAGTTAATTTAAAACTATTAGTTTTTGTTGTTGTTAAAAATTTAATTATTACCACTGAAATGTTACGTATTTAAAACTAATAACAAAAACAATTGTATTGACACATTTATACGATTTTCCTCGAAGTTTCAATACAATATTTAAACGAAGAAACAAACAAAATGAATATTAGAGTAAATGTATGTAAACACAGAAAAGAAAATAAAAATAGTTTAAAAAAAAAAAAAATATTTGTTTATTAATACCCCCGTGTTATAAACGTTTTCAAATATTTGTATATTTCGCGCTCGATGTTTTAAATCAGACTGACACGATTTGTATTATTTTAAAGAGAAGGAACACACTACCACTTAAAATAAGATCATATAACCGACAAACACTGACTGAACTGAACCAAAATGAAATACTTGTCATTATCTGAAATTATTTAAGAGTTGTATTCGTGTTACACTATCATACTAAAAAAAACACATCACAAATGCTTGATTTATTTTGTTGATTGCTTTGTATCGCTCACACTTTCAAATAACAATAAATTATTTCGTTTTTTAAGTATCTAAATACGAACTTAATCTTTTTATACGATTTTTGTTCACTGTTTAGACGCTGAAGCAGTACATTCCACTCTATGGTAAATGAAGCATTCTTTTAGATGAATTCAAATGTATCATATGCATTAGGGTGGTCCACAAATGAACAAATTCCACATAGAGTGGTGATCTTCATAATATTCCACATAAGCAAGTTTTAGATTTTTTACATTAAAAACTATAATGTTCGTGTTGAAGAGAATAACAATCACTAGAGGGAATTTCACTCTATATGTTGAATTTTTTTTTGTTCCACAAGTTTGAATTGTTTTCTATATCTTTTTCCCTTACATTGCTTTCTGTTTTTGACCTTGGTGCAAAAGGCGGGATATTTAAATTTCCAACCTTTTTTACAAAATTCTTACTTTGTATGCATTATTAATCATCTTTCAGATACCATTTATTTGTAACAACTTTTTGTTTTTCTTTTATAACTTCCCTTTTTATTTTTTAAGAATATAAACAAAAACAATCTACTGTTGTAAATTGAATTTGAATTTAAAAAAATATTTTTAAAAACTTTAAATTTTGTGATACATTTTTCTGTGCACGTTTCTAACTTTGTTTCAATTAATATGAACTTAAGATTAGGTTCTTGAAAAGGCGGTTGACAAAAAATTATTTTTAATTTACCGCCTTTTTTTAAAAAAATTGTTATATATAAGTTTTCAATTTATAATTTTCATTTATTAATTATAAAAAACAATTTCCCCCGAAGAAGTTACCCAATGTGGTGACGAAATATTGGGATAAATAAATATTTATAATTAATTTTTTTATAAATAAAAGATATTAAGCTCAATAAAAAAGAATATACAAAGAATGATTTCTACTTCAGTTTTGTAGACGATGTGGTCCTTATTGATTTCAAATACGTATTTTCTCTACATCCAAATTTCTATTGTTTATAACATTCTTTAGCCTTATAAATTGACAAAAGGTTTTGAAAAAAATATTCTAAAAAAATTTCAAATTTCCTAAAAATTTGGAAACATTTAGTTTAAATTATATTTAGCCAGTTCGCATTCACCCTTAAAATTAAAGTCTAATTTAAATATTTATATAGTAATGCATTATAAATATATTTAAATGCAAACAATATAATTCGTTTAAAAATTTTTATAATAAGATGTCATTAATATAAGATTATGACTAATCAAGAATCTGCTATTGAAGAAATTCGTCAGCAAATTTCTATGATAAGCCATTTTAAGTTTATTATTTTTCATTTATTAATTAAACATTGTCATTTCAAGGAAGCACGCTTTCCAAATATGTTTCTTTGGATATTGTTCTATCTAAACAACTTACTTGGAATTATTTAGGCAAATAACTTCCTTGGAATTTGCATTATATGAACAACTTAACTTCCTGTGACAAGCCAATGAATGTTAAATTCAGCGACAGCGAAAATAACAAATTAGAATAACTCATTGGCAGCACTGTATTTGCTTGATTCCGAATATTAATTTTTTAATTCGATCCGAACTTTAACACTTTATAAAAAATGTTCTACGAAAAATATTCATAAAATAAATTTTCTCTTTTAGGAAAAACAAAAATAAATTAAATACACTATTAATCCATAAAAGAATAATCCGGTAGAATAAAGCTATTGTGCTAACAAATAATATATGCCAAATATTGTGGCATTTTTATTATAAAGCCTCGGAGTAATGTGCCTAAATTTCATTTTTTGTATGAAAATTTTAATTTTAAAACAAAAAGGGCATTTTCGGCCCTTATTGCTTTCGACCCCAAAAGCGAAGTTTTTTAATCTTGACTACACAGTTGAGTGATTAATAATACATACAAATTAATTTTTGTTTCTGCTAAATAAATATCAGCAGCTGTCATTCCTTCTTAACACACACCACAAAGTGGAGAATTGAATCAAAAAAGTGTTTTCCCCAACAATAATATTTAATAATCTCTCATATTCTTCTATCTGTTCATAAATATTTCAGTATCAACAAACTAACACTGTTTATCCGAATGTATAACAATTCTCAATTAATAAGCTTAATGGGTGTTCCATGTAAAATTGAACTACAATAAAAAAACAAGTATAAACGTGTTTTCACAGCTCTTATTAACCCTTGAACACTACGGTAGGGTATATTTATGCCGCATTGTAAATTATTGTTAACGATTTTTTTTATTTTTAAATCTGTCAATCAATGCTCTAGGTATTTAAAAAATCAAACCCTTTTTTAAAAGGCATACAATCGACTGCAAATGGCAGTTAAAACATAAATAAATGTCAGGTAAAATAACTAAAAATGTCGTTATTTTTTTAATTGCTAAAAACAACTAACAACTAATACCGTCCAAATAACTGACAAATTTTTACTACAAAGGTTTTGAAACAACTGACAAAAATTAATAGAAACTTTTGTTTTTTACAGGTTAGTTTTTCGATATTTTAATTTAAAAAATAAAACAATTTCTTTCTTTCGTACAAAAAAAAAACAATTATAATCATCCTACTTAAAATTTTAAGTCAAAATACCAAACAGTTCTCCAGTTATTATTTTTTATGCCTTAAAGATAAAATTTTCTGATTTTAATTTGCAAAGTAAGAATATTTCAATAATTACAAATTGGAACTATTCGGTGGAAAAAAAATCATATATGATCAAAAATTTATATAGAATAATATACAATTTTAAAATTTCAATTTATTTTATTTATTTATTTGCTTCATTTGTAATATAAGGCCTTCATGGCCCATTTAATAATATAACATAGTTATTAACATGAGATTAAAATTAAACTAAAATTATATAATATATCTACTAATATAATAAACACTGTATTTGTATGATGTGCAATCGTACATAAGTAAAAAAAATAAATAAAATGTAAAAAACTTGCTTACAGATTTACTTTATAGGTTTGCTAACAGGCTCCCCAGCCAGACGATAGGAAAAAAAAAACAAGAGTTAAATAAAAGAATGGTCCCAGACAGTGGCAAAAGGGTTTATTGAAGTTAAGTTAATTTTTATGACGTTAATTGATCTGAAAAATATCGAAACAGTTTTAGTCGAAACACATTATTAGAGTGTGAGAAAAAACGTAATTCCAGTGGAAGAGAATTCCACCATCGAGCAATTCTTATAGTAAAAGATCTCTCAAAAGAAGACGTTGCAATTTTGGGAATACAAATGAGTTCAGTCACTCTAAAAACTCATATCTTTAAATTATTATTTGAGATCACATATTAAAATTGTATTCAAATCGCAATGAACCACACCGCAGACCTTCCGTCTACGTTTAACATTTCACTCACTCAGTCACTCTAAAAACTCATATCTTTAAATTATTATTTGAGATCGTATTTTGTAAGCATTCTTAGTTTTTCTATCACATATTAAAATTGTATTCAAATCGCAATGAACCACACCGCAGACCTTCCGTCTACGTTTAACATTTTATTAAGTTAAGCCTAGATTATTCAGACGTACGTTTACGTCTATAATACATTCAGATCAGATAACTTATCTTAAATTTCGTATTTTAAAAAATCAAAAAATTCCTATTTTAAAAAATTTATTTATTAAAAAATAATATTCAAAATTCGTAATTACAATAAAAAAAAGTTCTATCAAATGGTAAAACCTTGATATTTAGATACTAATGTCAGCTCAGCTGCAAGCTATCAAAATTGGCTTATGTCACTCCCATATAAATTTGACATAAGCCAACGTTCAGTATTAACGCTTAATGTTATTTATGTCAATTTTGTATGGGTATGACAGAAGCCGGCATTAGTTTTAAAAATCAGGTACCGGTTGCATTTAAAATTAAATAAAGTTATCCCCGACCTTTTTGGGTCAATGAACAATGAACGATTGCTCTAAAAGAGTGTTTTATAGTGAACTTGGACTTTCGATCAATTGAGTGAATATTTGAATTGAACTACTTCGTTCACGAACGACTCAGGCAAAATTAAAATATTAAGTGTTCGTGCCAAGATTTTAATAAAAGTTTGTAAAATTAAAAATCCAATTATGATAGTAAAAAGCACATAATAAGTGAACATTCGCATTTGTTAACGAAATTAAACATACAAATTTTAAGATACATACATAAAATAACTTCTTCCCTGGCCCTTACATCAAATGTCAATTCATCTAGCATTTTTATCCTGCTTTTAACGTGGTAACCCAAGTTTGTACAGAATTGTTATTTTTTGGTGTTTTAAGTTGTTATTTAGAATACTTTAAGTTTCTCCGGGTACGTACGGGAATACACATAATTGTTTCTTTTAGTATTTGCCATCGTAACATGTGATGGATGGCATTACATAGATTACAATTTTTTAAACAATTTTTTATTTAATTTTTCACTGATTAAATTTTTTGTATACATTTTTGTAAAGAATGCTGAAATTAAAAAAAGTAACAAATTTGAAGCAAAATATTTTTACGTTTTCCCAGAATTAGGATATTATTGTAGAATGAAAAATAGTTATTCAAAGTGTTTTTAAAAAACTTGAACATTTATCTCCTTAAGGCCAAAATTGTGTTATAAATATGTGAATAGTGTTTTAAGAATATCTAATATTTGGTCATTGTAAATATAAAGGGTTGGATAAGAGCGATAGTTTAGGATATTTCCGCCTGAACTTATACCGAACAAATTTAAAGTAGTAAAATTATTAAATAAGACTAACATGAAAGGCCTTTCCCTTGTTACCACCCTCTGATGTGGATGAAATTTTAATATGTTGTAAAGGAAAAAAGTTAAATTAATATGTGCATTTTTTATAGTTGTCCAATCTCGGGCCGTCACATTTCGAGACAAGCGCTGTACACACTAAGCTAACGTAAAATATAACTTAAATGCAGTTGTCAAAATCAGTTTCCGAAATAATCGACAACTGATTTGTCTCCTTTAAGATTGATGGCATTTTCTTGTAAATGTATTAATTCGCAAAGGTATTTAATTATCGTTGTTCTCCAACTAACGTCAAATGAAATGTTTTTACAGAACTTCTTAGCACTAGTGATAAAGAATACAAAACAAATAAATATGATAGCTTTTGTAGCTGACCAATCTTATATCCAAATGTAAAACAGGAATTGAAAAATAATGTTATAATTTGTATTTTTTAACCTTAATACCCCACTCGATCAGGCTATGTAATTATGTTCAATTGAATTGTAAATAAATAAATAAATAAAATGGTTACATTTGGGAAATTTTAATCAAATTGCCAACAGCACCAAAAATAATTCACTGGCAGAGCGCTGATTTTATTTAAATTACTTCTGTTTGTTAAAACAATGTTTAAAGTCAGAAAGCCTCTAGTTCAATTCCGTGCACGGGCATATATTTTTGAAATTTATTTTATCAAATTTAATTTATTTATTTTTAAACATATTTTTTTTTAATAGTTTAGGTTTTTCTGACATTATGCCAACGTCAGCAAGTCAGTTCTAATAGATTTCTGCCAATGTTTGCATGTTAACTACATTATTAATCACTAATGATTTAAAACTTTTAAATTGTAGTAAATACAATAAATAACGTGTCGCTAGGATGTGTCCTATTTATACACTCACATAAAAAACTAGAAAGTTTCTAATCAAACGCGTATAGTGGGATTATAGAATCCAACTATCGGAAATTTCTGTAACAAAAATTCTTTAATTTTTTTGTACTGTCATTTGTAAACGGAAATTTCTAATCTATTTGTTTTGTGCTTTTATTTATACATTTTATACATAATAGTACACTTATGCTAAGTACGGCAAGGTGTAAGTAAGTACAGATAAGTATGCAATTTTTGTTTAGACGGAGTCTACTTTACAACATAATATGTAATTTACATGTATTTTTTTAAAAATTCTAAATTTAATATAAAAAGAAGTAATAAAATTATTTCAATACTATGTTTAATAAATATTTGGCCTTTTTCGTATAATGTAGACATTAAAAAACAAAATATTGATTAATTTATTTAATGTAACAAATAAATCTCAATACAATAATAGTTTTATATCAGTAATAAAAAAAAACAGTTAAATTTGTAATATATTAAGTAATCTGAATGTTTTGCTTAAATATTTAACTACATTTTTATTAAGTTCTATATTAAAAAAGAAAAATCACGTATGAAAAAATATAATAAAGATGTTTTTCAAAATGTATTTTTATGGTACCAGTCTATTCTTAGTGGTTTATAAAACATATTTGACATGTTTTTACTATTAGTTTTTTGTAAAGTATTTGTTTTTTTAATTATTTAGAACTTTCCTTGTAAATTATTTTTAAAATCTTTTTCGTTTATATTTATTCTTATCAATGTTCTTTAATTTAACTTAAATAAACCTAAAAATATGTATGTATATGGATTTATAAAACAATAAATATTTAAAAAAAAATTAACGTACTCTTTGTTTTAATAAAAAAGTTATAAGAAAAACAATGCACATCAATTCCCTTTTGTTTGCGTGTAATAATAAGTGATAAAATTGATAATGTTTTTGTAGTTTATACACTGTTTTTTTTTTTTTGCATTAAATAAAATTAATTGCATTTTTTGTCTTATTTTTATAAAAAAAAAATAGTGTTAAAGCTGGTTTTAAAAATGTTAATTTTATACTTATAAATACACGATGTATATTTTTGTTCTTTTATTTTCTGTTTTTCTTTTAAATTCATAATGTATGGGGAAATATACAAATACACCATGAAGAACAAATGTATACAAATAAAATAATACACCATGAAGAAAAAATATACAAATAAAATAATACAACATAAAAGAAATATACAAATAAAATAATACACCATACTAATAATACACTAAATTCCCAATGTGAATACACAAAAGTTGTTATCTTTCAAGTGACTGGTGTGGCACAGGGGGCACTACACTGAACTAACAGTCATGAGGTTTGTGGTTCGATACCGTGCCAGTGCTAAACTTTTTTTTTTTAATTTCATATTTTGTCTGAGGGGGAAATATAAATACACCATAGATATATTCAACACTAATACACCACAACATTGTTATTACTAGTAGAAACCTGTATAAGTACACATAATAGCTATATCACCCAAGGCAAGCAGCATAGCCGAGGTGGTGCTACTGCGAGCTAACAGCCAGCAGGTCTTGAGTTCGATACTTGCCGGCGGGAGGGTTGATATTTTTTTTTTTTAATTTTTTTTAATAATTTAGGCGTATATATGCCCACAAAAATAAAATTTTTTTTAAAAAGTGAATTTTAGGTAATAATTTAAATAAAACCCATCCTGGTTATATAAAGCGACCATTTTTATGCATAATAGCTGCTTCCTGCTATCCTAAATATGGAAATTTCCCCTTTTTTGATAAAATAAAGGTAAAAATTGCTCCCTTTTTTCTATAAAATGAAGGTAATTCTTCCTCCGGAGGCAGTTCTACCTTTAGAATAGCAGGGAGCAACTATTATTGAAGCAAAAAAGCGCTTTATTTAATAAATTTTTAATAAAATTAATTTTTTAAAAATTTTTGTATTTTTGTGGGCATATATACAGCCTAAATTATTAAAAAAAAAAATAAAAAATATCAATCCTCTACGCCGGCAAGTATCGAACTCGAGACCTGCTGGCTGTTAGCTCGCAATAGCACCACCTCGGCTATGCTGCTTGCCTTGAGTGATATAGCTATTATGTGTACTTATACGGGTTTCTACTAGTTATAACAAAGTTGTGGTGTATTAGTGTTGAATATATTTATGGTGTATTTATATTTCCCCCTCAGACAAGAATTATAAAATTAAAAAAAAAATTAATAGCACTGACACGGTATCGAACCACGAACCTCATGACTATTAGTTCAGTGTAGCACCCCCTGTGCCACACTCGGTAGTTGAAGTACAATAACTTTTGTATATTCACATTGGGAATTTAGTGTGTTATTAGTATGGTGTATTATCTTATTCGTATATTTTAACTTCTTCATATTATTAAAGACTAATTAGGTAGGCCTAAAATTATGCTTTAAATTTTGCATTTAAAAAACATGGTGTATTTGTATATATTTCCCCAGACGACAATATAAAATTAAAAACAGAAAATAAAAAAACAAACAGAAAATAAAAAAACAAACAGAAAATAAAAAACAAGCAGAAAAATAAAATATATACACATTTTTTACGATTTAATATTTTTAATAACAACTAAGACAAAAATAAATAGAAAAATGCAATTGTTACAAACTTTAATTTCTTTTCCATCTTTAAATAATTAATGTCTTTGGTGATACAGGCGTTGACAAACACTTTTTTGGTATATTTTTTCATTAAATTTTATTGTAAATTATATTATAAAATAAAATTAAACATAAAAAATTAATTTATATTCTGAGTATTATTTTGTAATATTTAACTATTTCCAATTGAAATTTATAAAATTTGAAGATTTTTCTTTTTGTAATTTTTAAAATTCACCTAAATATAAAGAATAAGGATAAAACAAAACTAAATTATAATCAGCAATTAAAACTTATAAATTAGAAAAGCAATGATTTTTTTTTTACATATAAATTAGAAAAATTTTAATCTGAACTGTTTAAAGTAGTTTTCGTTTGTTAATCGAAAATATTTCAATATTTCCATTACCAAAGAAAATTGAGTATTTTCTGGCATATTAAAGTTTTCTCAATGTTAGAGATAGAGACCAAGTGCGATTGTGTTTTTTTTTTTGCAAGTACTCGATATCAAGTTTACAATTAAAAATATTAACAAATGTTTGTTAAATAACTTTACTTTTATACTTAAATATTTAATGTTTTATTTAGTATTGTTAAATGCTGTTTTTGAAAGGCATTTCTTTTTAAAATGTGTATCTTGTGGTTTTTGCAAACAGTCGTATCCTCCTTGTTCAATATTAGGATTATGGCCGAAAGCTTTATGAACATAATTCCGTTTATTGGTATAATGTCCTGGTATCCACAAAAAATTTTCGGACTTAAGCGGAATATTTTCCTCTAGCAACAATTGCTTCTTAATAAGAACAATTTTTATTTCAAATTTCGAAGTGGTGTAGGGTATAATAACATTGTTTAACTTATATGATATCAATGTCTACATTTTTATTGCTGTTGTTTTTTTTTTTTTGTTGCTCTTTTCATATTTCATTTCATTTCTTCAAGTTTGTTCCCAGAATCTTGAGCCGCTATTACAGTCTTGTGTTTTTATAATACTTACACCATTAAGTTGATGCAGCATAATTTCTTCGGGTGCTGTTTTGAAAAGACCACAATTCAAAGACTAAAAATCAAAGAAATAAGGAATAAAATATTTTAAAAATTAAGACAAAAATTTTGAATCCGGTGATTAAAAAAACAGGCCTAGGACTAAAACCTATGAACTATAAATGAAATTGTTTGAACGAACCTTTAGAATAAAATAAGATTATAAAATTTTCATCTCAGGACTGTTTTCATGATGGAATTGTTTTTGTATTGGCATCTCCAAATCCATCTTCCTTTTCACTGGCCAAATTCATATTTTTGACGTACATATTTTATTTCAATAACCAATTTCTTTGTTTTTATTACAATAGTTTGTTTTAAATCGTTATTTAATCTGAAAAGAATGCAACAGATTATTTTGATTTAATTATAGACAATAATAATAATAATTAAAACTCACCGATACTCGTCCCCCTAATGGTTTTGCGTAAAGTCAGTGCTGCATTAAAAACTTTAGATCGTTTTTATTTTAACGAGCTAATAACATAATTTGCAATTTTGTTTGTTCTTCTTTAGTTTGTAAAATCTCCATTTAAGTTATTAATTCCTTTAGGTTATTTTCCAACTTAAGTTTTCTTATTCTTGAGGTATTTCTTGTTAAAGACTGCTTTACAAGACTCTTCTTTGTCACCGAGCTATTAAGATTCCCTCCGGTATCATTTCATGTTTTACAAGTGTCGTCGGATGATGTGATCTGTTCCTTGGTTCCTGGCATATTTTCAATTCAAGAGTTTCATACGATGAACCATTTTTTTTATATTCACTTTGTTTCGCCGCTGGTAAATGACGTATGATCTAAAACAAGTAATGAGATCTGTTAAGATAATTTTTCATACATGGGACTAATTAATTGAGTAGAGTAATGAATTTATAATTTAATTAGCATATGTATTGACGTTAATTTTAATGAAATAAGTAGCAATGGTTTTAAATTTGATTACCATTAATAATCTATCAATTAAATGAAATAAACAACAGTGTTACCCACAATCGGAAAAAATAAAAAAATATTTCTAAAATGTCGATCCGATTAGGACCAGTGTTCTCGATTACATTTTCAGTATGTATTGCGGTGGAGAGGGGGGGGGGGGGGGGGTAACATTTAATATAATTGGCTTATGCAGGGAATATTTTTCTATTCATCCCCTCACCGCGTTCGCTGGAAGAGTTCTGAACACTAATAATAATTTTACACAAGTGTTTCACCTGGTCAAAAGACTTCAAATCTTGGAAAATTTTCACTTGATTTTCTTAAGTATTCACTATAACACCGGCCTTTAAGGTAAATACTTTACAAAAAATTGCAACATATAACCTACTTATTAGAAATAATTATATTTTTAAATAAAAAATTCTCCAATCTAAAATATATTTTTCCAAAATATAAAATATTTTCTCCTAAGGCTCTATTAGCCATACGTAGATGTAACGTATCCTTACGTAATGGAACGAAACAGAAATTGTGTATAACTACACTTTTCCTTGTTAATGTTATTAATTTATTTACATCCATTATGTTAAATGCGGGTTCAGTTTTTAACACCATAAGCATAAAGTATTTTTTTTAACGTACCGTCATTATTTTTGCAGTTTTTTTAACTGCTGTATACAAAATAATTATAATTTAGGAACATGATAGTGCAATAATAATAATTGTTTTGGTACTGACATTTTAAGGATAACGACTAATTTTTATTTGTTCAAAAAAATCTACCTAAAAAGTTAAACAGGTGCCCAAAGACAGATTCGATTATCAGAGGATTAATAATAGTAAACAGATTATAAGCACAAATAGTATTTATTTAAATTTTTCTTAAATAATAAATTAAATAAATTTAAAATAACATAAATGTATGAATACTACTACAATTCAAATATGTGCTAGGTTGCGTTACATTGAATTACGAGCACAGTGTAAACTTAGCCTAACAAAAATTTTTCTAACACAATAATTAAATTAATTAAATTTTTTAAAATGTATGTTGGCCATTGTCTTCACATCTTCATGTATGGGAATAGATTCTGGCAAAAAGATAGGCGGTCTACTCAGGTCTACTGGTGGTGCTGCTTGATACTTAGTTCTTTCGAAGCGCTTAAAAATGGAAAAATAGTTTTTAATTTTAAAATATGATAAATATATGTAAGTAGACACTGACTTACCCCACTGGGACCATTAATAGAACCATGTTCTATTTGGGGCTTCGATTCAATATTTTTCAAAACTAAGACAATAAACAAAATTACCATTAACTTGCTACTCATGGTGGTGGGGCGGTTGGTGGTGGTGATGGTGCTACAAGTACTTTGTATGTTCTTTATTTTCAATCAAATGATAAAACCTTCACAATCTTTACGTTTATATATACAAGTTATAAGAATTAAAGTGAGATATCAAATGATGACATATTCTGTTCTGGATTGTGTAATTGTATGTATTTATGAAGAAAAACACACTTTCTCACGCTGGCATTACCTAATGTTTACATACGCACATACATTTGTTCTACAGTGGGAAGCAACAGTGTACCATACCGCATCTCATTCAGATACATAAATTCCTCTAAATAAGTTTTAGATATGAAAGCAAAACAAATACTTTCTACCAGCTTATATTGTTTAAAAATTTTCATAGTTATGAAATTAAAAAAAAGACATTTCGCCGCCCTTTTGTTTTATGTGTGTATAAAAAGCTAAACACAAAAATCTTCCACGGTTTTATTTTTTATATGTCTTGGAAAAGTTGTGTTTTGAGTATAATTTTCTTTGTGTAAACTTTATTAAGACAATCTGTGACAACTAATTCTAGTTCATCTATAAATGTGTTGATCAGCACAATTGTGAAGCAAAATAAATTCGACTAAAACTTTTGTTTGAAATATAATTTCAACAAAAAAATACTTTGAAAAAAATGATAAAGAAAATTAAAAAAAGAAAAAAAGTATCAAATTTTGGTACCTTTTTTATCCCCTTAACATTGAAGATGGCATAGAAAAAATTTGTTCGCCTATTCAATTAATTTGAATTTGTTGTGCTGTTTAAGGTACACTTGGTCAATTATTTTGACCGTTGACGATTAATGGAACATATTTATTTGTCCCATGCATTTTTTCCATAGAAGGAGTAGAAAATGTAATTTTGACAACTCTTTTCTTAAGAAATGTTGGGTTGATAAAAACTAATTCGAAAAAAATTTCAAACGAAGTGCTAGGGGTTGAAGTTCGTCGGTCAAAGGGTTAAGGCAGGTTCAAAATAAACTAAAAAATTAAGTGATTTATTTTAAAACTTGGAGCAATATATGGACCCTGTTACACTTTTGCTTCTCACTGTATGTATGTACAGTTTTTACTTGCATGTTAACCCAGTAAGAATTCTTCACATGCCTGAATAAGCATCATTATCATTATACATCATCAATCGATTACGTTGAATGCAATTAATGTGATACAAAGTTATTATTAATGCATTAACAGGTGTTGTAAGAACAGGAAGTCTTATCTTGTCGTCGCTACATACGTCCATACATGCATTCATTCATACAGTGAAAGTAATTTGTAATAAATATTAAGAATATAAAAGGTGTCATTCGATACGCCGATTGTTGTCAATTAAATAATATGTTTGAATGTATGTACATATGTGATACTAACACCACTGCGCAATTTTAGCGACTTATGTCTTGACAACCAACATCACATCACGTATTACTCAGCCTGTGATAAGAAAGCAATTGGTAAATCAAAGAGGCACCGAAAGATGAATTGAATTCGAATTTAGTTTCAAATAATAGTTTATTAATTCCCGATATACGAGTATACCACAATGTTCCGTTAAAATTTAGCCGACAGTTCAATTCAAATTTTATCTGGTAAAAAACAACAAATGTGTCAGCTTAAGTCCCAGTTAATAGCTTACTGAACATTGTGTTAATGTGTCTAATACCCCATTCACATGCAAGTTTTCTAAGAGATTTAGCCACTGAAAACTAATCAAAACTCTTTTCATAAAGGTTCAACGGGTTTTCATAATCTCGTTAATAGCTTTTTTTTAAACAAAAAATATTTGTGATCTTATGAAAAATGTAAAAAATACAATATTTATAAAAGCATATTATTTATGACCGGGATAAAATCTTTATTAATTTTGTAAAGAAAACTATGTTAGTATCGATAAAGAAAACCTTTTTGAATAGGGATAAGTTGTTTAAAGATGAAATTTTATTTTTTTGTGGTGAGAGGAAGACCGCAGTCAGTAAAGATATGTTGGCATAGAATTTGTTCGCCAGAAGCAGAGCTGTAAATGAATCATTCTTTTTTGATTCAATTCCTGTCACCGAAATCAATTCAAATGAGTTTGGCAAAAATTAATTGCAATTCATTTGAATTAATTCAAATGAATTGCAATTCATTTGAAATGAAATCAAAAATGAATTGCAATCAATCAAAGTAAACATGATATGCAAAACGAGAGTAATTCTTACCGTCTTTGATATAAAAAAAATGAGCTGAATAACAAAACGAAAGTAATGCCTTACTCTAGATTTACTTGCACTAGTATTTTTTTTCAAAATCAAATAAATTTAAATACATTGGAAATTCATTTCAATTAATTAAAAATCAATTCAAATAAAAATTGCAATTCATTATGATAAATTCATATGAATTTATTCATATTTAATTCAATTCGCTTTTTTTTTGTGAAAAGACTTAATTTAAAATTTTGAAAATTCAGTGCATGAATGATTCTCGAATTAATTAAAACAAAGAATGATTTATTTACAGCTCTGGACAAAAGCTTACCTGTCTGTTCGATTACTTAGTACGAGTTACTTCTTTTACCACAATAGGAAAATTTCTAATTGTAGTAAAAGTAGTAACAATTTCGAGTAAACAATCACACTGATAATGACGCTGTAGTAAACAAAATGTATAGTGGCATAAACATTTTTATTTTGCTACTTTTTTTTTATTTGTTTTTTATTTTTATTAGAAATTAACATTTTTACTTTCTTTTTTGTTTTTACATTTCCTCCATTAGTGATTATGTTCAGTGAAGTACTTTGCTGTTGCTGGCAAAAATGTAAAATAAAAGCACTGAACATAACAAAAACTTTTCAATCCCTGGCTTTGACGGGGGCTTGTAAATTAAAGTGATTATAGAAAATTTGTATGAAAAATCTCGAGATAATACAAAATTCTTCAAAATAACTCAAAATCTCTTGCATTTTAATAGGGTATAAAATGCCATACTGGGTACTAGTTAATTAAATCTCCAAATTGTCTAATTCATAGAATACTCAAATTGAAATCACCTATGTTTTTCGTTTCTATTGTCGTAAAACATAGCAAACTGTATGTTGAAAATGAACAAGGTGAAAGCAGTTTATGACTTTAGACAATATTCAAAACTGTATTAGAAAGCGGTTTTGAATAGAATAAAACAAAAATACAAAATTTTCAAAATCATTTGATTTTGAAGTTGTATGGTTTTTTTTTAGACATAAACTACTGGACAAAACTTACCGTACGTTAATAGTAGAAGTCTCATTAGTCTCATCATTCATCCAATATGCATTTCGTTGATAAATTCCAAAATATTTTTTTTTTTATTTTTTCCCGCCATAAGTCATCAGTAATCAACTAAAAATAAAAAAGAAGAAAGTTTTTATACGATTAGCGAACTTAGTACACAAAAAATTCAAATGGGACCATTCGTTGTTCTGTCGTAAAAATATGTAATTATTCTAAAGTTCCGAATTGTCAGTTACTTTTAAGCTGTTTTTATGTTACTAATCAATCCCTTCCTACTTTTGTCCAATGAAATGAAAAATCCTATTTACACAACGCGAAAATACACTAAAATCAAAATAATTTAAAATTGGAGAAAACGGACAGCGCAACTTTTACCAGCCTGAGATTTGATAAACAATTTTTATATTACAACATATTTACAACGTCTATATGTAGTCTTTTTCAACTGAATTACATGTTAAATGTTCACTGTTGATGTGAAAGTTTCATAAGTGTGGTGCCTGCCTTTAAGGATCTTTCGAAACGATACAAAATATCAGAGAAGCATGTCCTACTTGTTCAAAGTTGGAAATTAAAGTTTTTCCTTCAAAATTTATTTTATTAAAAAAAAAAAAAACAAATCCAAAAATGAAAAACTAAATTCGCATTAAATATAGTTGAGTCTAACTAACTTGATAATTTTATAATTTTTCAATAATACTTTGCGATTTACACGACATTTAATTATTGGCAGTATACATATTCAATATTACATAATTTTTGTAATTAATTTATAGTCACGTGTAAGCTTAAATGACTATACAAATGGCTTCGTCTAACAAAAGTAACTAGTTTGAAGGCATCCCCTGTTAAGTGTATGAAAACCAATAGGTATAATTTTAATTTATTACTATTAATTGAATGTGTCTTAAAAAAAAAGGGTCACAGCCAATGATAAACCCAACAGGCATATGATTTAGAAAAAATCATCAGCTTTTTTAATCAAATAATACCCAAGCCTCACTTTAGTAATTGTTTATTCTTTTCACTAATTATAAATAATGATTAATATTTTTTATTTTGTAAAAGAAATAAAAGTTCTTTGAACTTTTGTTGTCTACGAAAAAAATATATTTTCTATTGAACATATTAGAGTGGGCCAAATTATAAAGAAAACACATTATAAAACAAATTATAAAGAAAACACAGCTCGAGTAAAAAAAGTTGATCTGGCGCAATATTTGATTACATTGTAAATATGGATAAATAAATATATTTGATATTCTTTAATATCTAGCCGATACTTTTTAATCCGAAAAATGGCAGATCAAATTAGATCCAACAATATATTTTGGTATTTAGTAAAATCCAAATTGATGCAAAAAATGGTAGATCAAATTGTATCAACAAAATATTGTATGAAATCTAGGTTATAAAAAAAACAACGTCCTCGCCACTTATAACTTAATATATTCCAGAATTTTAGAAGAAAAATGGGAAAAACGACTTAACTTATCTGATTATATATAATTATATAAAACATATATAATCATATTTTTTTGTTAGTTTTTTTTTTTTTTTAACTTGCTGATTTTAACTAAACTTCTGTACAAATTACCCATTACACGGAGTTAAAAAATAGAAAAAATTTAATATACTTTAAAATTAACATAGTGTAAGTTGTAGACTTGGTAAGTTAAGAATATTTTAGTTCGTGAAGTGTTGGCAAAACATTTTTTGTTGGTAACTTATTCAGACTTTGAGGTTGTACTAAAAATTTTGAGAATTGAGAAGTGATAAAATCAAGCTACAGTTTATTTTCACTGTAACACCGTGTTATTATTATTATTTCTATAGTATTGTATTTATTTGCTATTAATTGGCAAACAGTATTTTTTGCTGTATCCGAATTAAAGTGCATAGATATTTCTGTGTTGGATAATTCTAGAGCTTGATATGGGTAGTTTAGATTTTAAGTTTTCTTTTTGTGAAGTTAGCAAATAATGTAATCTTTTTCTTTACATCTTTAGTATGTTATTGTACTCTGTATTAAAATTTGAAGAAGTAATTACAGTTTATAGGCATCATCATTCCCATCATAATAATGATCATCATCATAATCAGCAATGGCTATTATTTAATTGTGTAGTCTTAAGGCTGGATTAGCCAGACGTAAACGTATCTCTGTATAGCAAATTCTGTTTTGATTAGATTTTCGTTGTGTATGTATTGTATTTATATATTCAGTGCATAAGAATGAAATATTCTTATTTAACTCATTAAATTTAAAATACAGACATACGTTTACGACTAGCTAATCCAGCCTTTAAACAGATGATGTATCATTTTAACATACATATGTACGTACACTCATAGGAAAAAGTCTGTTAAAGCTACTAAAAATTAAAAACAGGAAAAACTGAAAAATTTACATCTCCTTACGCGATATTTTATTACAATTCATTAAAATTTATATTGCAGTTTCCCCGCTATAAATGTATACATTTTTTTTAAAAATGCATGTTTTTCATAATTCACTAAAAAAGGAGACTGTACACAATTTATATTGAAAACAATTTATTATGAAGACGAAAATGGCAGAAAATTGCAATTACGCTAACAAGCTGTCATTTTCATTGTTTAAACTTCTTCTTAAGACAAAAACTACTAAAATTGAATTGATAATATTAAAAACTCTCAATAAAAACATATTTTTTATTGCTTTTTCTAATAAAACCGTTTTTTCTGTTTTCTTGTTTAAAAAATATTTCCTTTGCTACTTTTGTTCGTTTTTACAAAAAAAGTGTATTCCCCACCTTTTTATATATTGCTGATAAAAATATATAAAAATGTGTTGGTTTCTATCAAATACAATTTTTTTTTGCTGATTTTAACAGGGAAAAATGTCATTAAAAACAACTTAAATTTTGTAGGTGTAACTATTTTATTTTTACTAATTTTACAAATATTTAGCAAACAGATTCTGCTGATTTTTTTTTTTGCAATACAACTTTTAATAATTTTTTGGTAGATTTTTTTCTTCTTGTACAGATTTATTTCTATGAGTATATATTTACAGTGGTGTTCAAAACGTTTGAAACATTTATCGCATTTGAGATTTTTTTTGTTTTACTTTCTTTTGATGACTCTTCGATACTAATTATTTTTTTTATGCAACCATCATTTATTGCTTTTGTTAAAATACGAAAAACTCAATTCCGCTAATTACTACAAAAAAAAAATATTAAAAACTTTTGTTAAAATTAAAGTGTTCAAGTCATTTGCAACTATCATTTTTCATACTCCTAGCGAAGCACTTAACGGAATATAACGGGAACTTTTTAATTATTTAAAAATGTCTAAGCATGTTCTTGAATAGATTATAAAAAATATTGCGTTTCAACAGTATTAATTAGATGCTGAAAGAGTAGGTAATCTTCGCCATAGTAATTTTAGTACAAAATATAATTCTGTCCAAAATTTTAAATGATTTCTAAAATGGACTTTCTAAAAAAGAAATTTCTTTAAAATATTTAGTTGCAAAATTATCGATTTGTCAAATAGTAAATAGTGGCAACATCCATAGAATTTATAACGGAGGAAGAGACTTCTTGTAACAACTGTAAAAGATCAAAAACATTGTTTTTTGTAAGGAGTTCCCAGAGGGGCTAAAAACAAAATTTCGCTGGATGTCAGTCTAGTATTAGAAACAAATCAAAAGCTCGACTTGACCTTGCCCGGGTCTACTTAAATTAGACACATTAACACTGATAAAATATTTTATGGTCAGATGAATCGTAAATTAACCTCCGGGAATCAGATGGAAGAGATTATATTATACGACCTCAAGGCAAAAAATTTAATATCGAGTACACCACCTTCACAGAAAAGCACGAAAACGGAAATACGGTTTTGGGGTGTTTTTCGGTCAGTAGAATTAACAATGACAGCACAATCTATAAATACCTTTTTAGCTCAGTTATTCTTTCGTATGCTAAATGGGAAATGTAATTATCGTGGACATTCCAGCACGATAACGGCCCTAAACATTTGGCAAGTATTGTGAAAGCTTTATTATAGAAAAATAATATTAAGGTCATGTCGTGGCCGCCTCAATCTCCCGATCACAAACCGGTTGAGAACATGTGTATGATTTCAAAACGCAATATAGGCAATAAAGTATTTCGTCGAATTGGAGAATCAGTGGAATGCATTTTCTAACGATAATATTGAAAAGCTTGCAGCCTGAATGCCTAAGAGATTCTCTGAACTAATAAAAAACTAAATACTAAGTTTTTTTTACTCTTTTTTTTAATTTCTTTTAGATTTGCAAATGTTTTCAACGCTTGAATTTCGACAAATTTTGTTTATATTTATTGTTAAAGTTATTTAATTTTTTTTATTTATTTCTATATGAAAATAGCAACATATGAATTCAATAAAAAAAATAATACAAATTTATGCTGAAACACTTGATAATAAATACTAATTTTTAGTTGATATGAGATTTCAAATGCAAATATTTTGACTACCACTGTATGTGTATGTGCGTCTGTTTTGAGTTGAACTTTTTTTTAGAAAAAAATATATTTCATAAAATGAATGCGATATTAAAAAAAAACGAAATAATAAAAATTGGTGGTCATGTTAGTTAGTCATTGAGTTCTATCTCTGTTTTTAGTTGTTGTTGTTGTTGCTTTTGCGATATAAAATTATTTAATGCTACAATAAAAAAATAAAAAAAAAAACACTAGCAGAAAAATTAGTAAAACACTTATATAATTTTGCTAATTTTTTGACAAAATTTTAATTGCTGTTTAAATTACATTTTTCACTATCCTTCTTTAACAAACTACTCAATTGGTTGTTTTTATTTTAAAATAAATTTTATTTTATAAAAAAATTTCCTGAGTTTAAGTAAATGGTCTGTCAAATTCTCAAAAAATTAGTGACATCTGTAGATGGGATGGCGTCTTATTGTGCATTTTCTTTAGTTTCTCTGGAATATTATTTTCCCACTTTGCAAACTGGCTTTTTTTAATTTAAAAAAAAACTTGTTTTTTGTTTTGCTTTGCTTTGCTGGCATATTTTTTTGAGTGTATAATAATTCATTAAATTACTACAAGCTCAAACAAAAGTACCACTAGAGGAGACGCGTGTATCAGTTGTCAGAATGAACAAAAAAAAATAAATAAATAAAATACCATATAAAAAAGTTTCTTGGACTTGGTATCAAAAGGCTCAGTTCTGTTCAGTCAGTCGTAATAGTGTTTGTAGTTAAAAAAAAAATAAAAAATCTTTGTACAGTTGAGTTTGCGCAATCTTATTCTTCCTTCTTTGTTTGAGTTGATTGTGGGTCTACGAAAGCTATGTATAGTACAAATGTCTTAATAATTTCACACAAAAAAAGTTCAGTCTCAGCAAGAGATTGCACCAAATTATGCTGTCTAGATATCATTGATGGCTTTTTGAACTAAATACACACACACACACACTTACATTTATGTATCCATAAATATAGGGTTAGGAAGTTCGGGAATTTATAAAATTTCGTTTAATATATGTAATCAATTAAATTTAGAATTTTAACCAAATATACATTTACCGTTCAAAAGCAAATAAGCCATTTTAGGTCGGCATTAACGACTTAAAGTCGCAGTACAAAAAAATTCTTATTTTACATTATTCTTTTGTTGTATTGCAAAAGCATTAAAGGAATGTCAATTTTAAAATCATAATCTTATTCTTAAAATCCTAAATAGCTACTGAAAAGTATCTAGTTTTTAAAAGTACCTAATCAATAATTTTAGAGTTGTATTTTTGTATATTAATCGTAATTTGATGTGAAAAATTACCACCTTGTTTCTGTATGAATGTAAAAAAAAGAATTAAGTAGTATCGAGTCAATACTTGAAAGGTATTGAGTTGTATCGAGTATTCAAAAGATTCGACATTTAACAATTCTGATAGCAAGATTGTTTTTATGCCTGCCTACATCGCAATTATGTAAATCTAGAACCAGGGCAATTAAAATGAAATATTTATGAATTTGACGAAAAAAAAAATAAAAAATATGAAAGGGGGAAATATGTAATTGCATGAACTTCCTAGCCCTAATGAATGATGATAATTTAAATTTATTATTTGTTGCCCATGTTGTTTTCCTTTGATTATTTTTTTTTCTTTCGATATGACATCAGTCAGCAGTATATTGATGCATTGCGCCTTTTATTATTTTTATTATTTTTTTGTTTAAATTCATTTAAGAATTTCTTTCATGTGGAATTGATTTTATAATGAATGACGAAGAATGAATTGAAGGAAGGGTTTTTGCAAAGCATTGTGACTGGCGATAAAATGTGAATCCATTACGACAAACCCAAGCGCAAAAAGTCATGGGTTTTGCCCCGACCACTATTAAAATCCTTCGCAAACCCGAATTTATGGCATCAAGCTTATGCTCCGTATTTGAAGTGACCAGCGCAGCGTGATCTACTACAAGTTACTCAAACCGAATGAAACGGACACAATCATGCGGTTGAGCCGCGCACTGAAGCAATAACGGCCGGAATACGAAGGCGCGACAGTTGTTTTGCATATTGCAAGAGCGGTTAAGACCTACTTCGAAATGCTGAAATTGGAAGACCAATCCCAAACCGCCGCATTCTCCGGAAGACATCGCTCCTTCCGACTACTATTTATTCCAGTCGATAACACATTGTCCCAGCAGAAGTTCACTCTATACAAACAGTGCAAAAATGACTCTATGAGGTAATCCCCCTCCAAAGATGAGTCGTTCTTCCGAGCTAGTATTCAAAAATTGCCAGAAAGATGGGAAAAAGTTGTACCCAGCGATAAACAATACTTTGAATAATATATTTGTAACCACTTTTGCACAATAAATCCGTAAATTTCGAACAAAAAATGCTTATTAATTAAAGGCTCCAAAATATCCAGATCAAATTGTATTAGATGATGAGCCAGATCTGCCTAGATATGGTCAAATCTAAATATATATGATCAAATCTAATTTAATCTCAAATTTGTCAAATTTCTTGCACTATTGCAATAGATGTAATGAGATCTGGTCAGATCTGATCTTTTGTACATGGTGGGGCATGTTATAGAAATTACAACTTTACTATGGTATTAGAAATGGCATACATTTACAAACAAATAAAAGTACATTTGAGGACATAAAGACCTTAAATTGTGTCTGTAAAATAAAATTAAACAAATTTTTAGCAGTTAAAAATGACTATTGAAGATTTTTAGTTATTTTAAGTTCAAAAAAATTACTTCCAAAAAATGTTTATTATATTTCACGTCATTAGATCTTAGCATCTGACACAGAGCTTTGAAACTGATAGAGAAATTGCTCACTTTTATTAGAATTTCAATATTTAATATACATTACTTTGTAAAGATAAATACCTTAACTGCATATGCCTTTGTTTTCAGTGTAATTTTCAGTAGATTCTACCGACAAACTTTTTCGAGTGTAGCATTCTTTTGAAAAATGCATTTTAAATCTTTAGACTTTTCGAAAAATGTATTGGTTTCCTGTAAACATGGTCCAAAATCTGTAGATATTAATACGAAAAAGTATTTTTTTTTAAATAGATTTCCTGGTAGCAATTCAAGGAAGCTTTAATCAGAAAACGAATACTTATGACCCTCACTGTATGTATGTATGTATATTATGCAGCTCAAAATTTACATTAATGTACATATAGAATTATATATGCTCTGCCTGAGAATGTGCAAGTTTTATTCTATAACAATCAAACTTTATTTCATGGTTTTTCGTTTCTAGCAATTTTAGAAAATCACAATTGTTTTTGACCTTTAGTATGTCGTGGAAAATTAAAGCATACTGTTAGAAAAAAAAAACTCCTTGAATTGCACGAAATTACAGTAAATTGTTGTATTTGTGTTTGATATTTTTTTTTTGTTGTTGTTCTTTTTCAAATCAAAGTTCAAGTAGTTTTCCATGATTTCTGCAATAATACTAAACTGAAAATGAGGTAAGATTGTAAATATGTAGTTCATACATGCGCTACCAATATACAATATACTATTTAAGCATGTATATTAGGGCTATTAAAGAAAATAGTTTTTTTTGGTTATTTTAAAACAAAAATCTCATGTAGGAAAAGGATTTTCTGAAATTCTTTAATTGTTATTATTTTCCAATTGAACGGATTCGAGTTAAAAATCTACATATTTCATATTTTTTCTGATAAATAAATAATTTTAATATAAAAATCGATATTCTTAACTTTATCGCGTTACCTTTGGCAACCAGCGCGAAATATTATGGTGAATTAAACAAGTGTTTTAATAATGCTTGTGTGTTGTCGTCAAGTCCGAAGCAAAACTTGATCTGGAAACACCATAATAATGTTATCAAGTTTGTGACCTAAGTCTTTTGTTTTGTAAAGAAATTTTAAATATTTTGTCTTAAATATGTATGCGAAATAAAACTTTGTTTAAAAAGTTGTTCCTCATATGTTAATTTGTGTAATAACTTAAAATCGTTATGAAACTGTTGCTATTAAATGAAAATGCGATTTATTTTATTTTCGTAAGAAGCAACATTCCTCCTACAAATTTTTAATGTGTTGCTTTCTTTAGTAAGGAGAAAGAAGGGAAATAAAATGTGGTAAAAGATTAAGGGCTTCAAATATAGCAACACTGTAATTGCGCGGGTTGATAAATTTTAAAAGAGTTGTTGCTCGCCGCCATCTGATGGAAAGGGAGAGTTGGCGAAATTGCTGAACTCATAGCCCTGTTATATTATTTTACTTCGGTGGGATTAAGTGCTATGCGAAAACCGAAGGGGTCTTCCATTAATTGTTTTTATTTTCCAATTGAACGGATTCGAATCAATCAATCAATACCCTCGATAAAATTTAAACATTTTGTATTTTTTGCGATAAATAAAATTAATATAAAAATTGATATTCTAAACTTTATGGCGTTGCCTTCGTGAATAAAAAGTGATAGCCCTAATTTACATGTAGTTTTGAGCAATTTAGTAGCAATACAAATTAAAAAAAAAAAATCTTTAAAGTTAAGTTCACAATATTAGAATTCTCCACTCTATATTAAAACGGTTATTGGGTGTCAGTATGCATGATTTTCTGGATAAATATATGAAAAAATCATTTACAATCACAACTCATTGTGCCAAAGCTTGGATGCAAAACGTATAGTTAAGCACTGCGTTTAAATAAAATAATTGCTTTGATTAACATCAGATTATAAGCATAATACGTCTACGCAGAGATATTTTACTGGAATAATGACTATTACCACAGCGCGGATTATATCCCCTTTTAAAAGTTGCCTTAATGCCCCTGGGGAATATGTACATTTTTTAATCGAGAATTATGACCAAAATCATGTTTTGTTTTGGTAATTATGATCGAAACTTTTGTAATCATAATTCCTAAATCGGAAATGAGAAAAATGTCCGAGGGGGTTATGATATGCCAATATGATATGAACTGTGATACTTAGTTTAGGAATAATTCTGTGATATATAAAATTTTTTTTTGCTTTTGCATATTTATTTTTCTACATTTGTTTAATATTATTTATGTTTTATGTTATACTTTGAAAAACAAGACAAGAAAAGGAAAATATATTGTGAAATGTGAAACTTGACCAAAGATTATTATTAAAAAAATATCCCTGAAGATGTTGGGAATCTCCAACGAAACGTCGGATAAATAATAAAATAAATAATCTTTTATTTACTTTATAAATAAGCATGACCTTGAAAGCCCACTTTAGAGCACTCTAATAAGAACACTAATATTAAAGAAAAAGGTCGATATATAAAAAAATAAATATTCGCAGATGCTCTGAATTTCTATATTGAGAAATTACACAATTTTTGATATCTCGAATCAGTCAGTGATTGGAATAGAAATGATATCAGTTGGCGCGTCGCGAAACATCTTGAGAGCGACCAAATATTACGCTAATATACGAATTCAAATAGCTCTTTAAATAATTTAAAGATTTATTGTTATTTTATTGCACACATCTGTATCCATTTTATATATATACATTCATAGTCGTATTTTATGTACATACTATATATCTATATGTACATATGTACATATATACCTATATCTATGTTTAAAGGAGCATAATGCATATAACTTTTTATTTATACATTTTATTCGCAAGGCATACAACCATTCTACGAACGTACCATCATATGGATCGGTTAGTTAGTTTTTGGTTGAATGGATAGATGGATGAAAGGAAAAGATACTACACATAGAATCAGATCCACAAAAAAAAACAGCAAATACAAAAGTGTTGCAAAAATTGTGTCTTTTTCTTCGTTTTTCAACTTTTTCGTCTTAAAGATGATTTTGTACAAGCCAAAGGCTAAATAAATACCTCAAACATTACCAGAGTTTATTTTTAGACACAATAAAGTGTAGATATCTGCAAGACAACCAACAACGCAAAACACTGCAAGACACGAAGAGACAAGAAGGAATGCCACCAACCAAAGACTGTCTTCAGCAATGAGTTGCTGCTACAAGATAAAGTAGAAGAAGACGAAGAAGATCCTACACTTTTAAACGCTACATATAACGAGGACTAAATAAAACCACAGATAGACAAGAATAACAACCGCAACAACAATGACGGCTACGTTGAGGATGATGTTGATGATGATGATGATAATAATAATAATGTCGAAAGAGTTGAAAGGCGTAAATCTTAATCCCTGAGAATTCATGAATTTCTGACATTCATCCAAAAGGAAATGCAGAAGAAGAATAAAACTGAAATAACAAAGTCAATGATCATCATGAACAGCAAAGACTGAAGCTTTATATTCAAATAGTACAAACATTCACACACATATAAATATAGACATTTATTTGTTGTTCGTTTATCTGTCTTTTTATTTATTTTTTTTTTCGTTCTGTGTGTCATAAACAGGGCAGCAACTCTCGATGCAAATCCAAGTTTGTAGTCAATAAGCCCAATAACGATTTTGACTTAATAATTTTTGGAATAAAAAAGTTTTTAACAAAATGTCATCATTGTTATATTGTTGCATATTTGGCTTTTAAGTGCATTTATTTTTAAAACATCGGGAAATTTATAATACAATTCTTTTTACTTTTATTGCATGAAAGTCGCTGCCCTGGTACAGAATGGAATTTATTTTCTTATCCATGGTCATGGGTTATAAAAAAGCTGAAGGCATATAAAAGCGTGCCTAAAAGGGTTGTCAAAATTAAAAAAAAAATGCATTTGGCTAACATAAATATGACCAAGTTGGGTACATTCACTCGAATGGGCACACATAGATATTTACACAAACATACACAGTAGTACATATTAATGTTCTTTATAAAGTTATAACTATAAAAACTTTTAAAACTTTAGTAAAAATTATTTTATGTTCCCAATTTACACAGAAGAGTTAATCTAGTAAAAAGTGTATTAATACTTAACTATGCCCGTAAATTGAAGCAATAGATACCTACCTACCAGTGCTTAGATATATATGGGGGTTTTGGTAGGTATCTATTGCTTGAAATGAAGGACATTAGTCGAGTTTTAAACAAGTCGAAATTTAATTTGGTTACTTTTTTCAAAGAACTCTATGCTTACTAATTATGTGCAACTCTGTTTTTTGTTATAACAAAGCTTTCCAACACTAAAATAATGCACAAAATGTCAAATAAAAATTAACTTAAAAAAATATATTAAATTTACAACGGATTGTTGTTTTATTCTATTTTTGCATATTCTTTTATTGGATGAAGATAAAATAGTCATGATTTTTAAAGTACACCTTAATTTTTGTTTTGCTGGGACAGGACCAGCTATCTAATAGTTTATTTGAACCATACAATTACTTCGAGTTCATGGAGATGTCGTACGGATGCGAGAGATGGGATTGAGATGTCATAGATACGAAAAATAGGGAGAAAAACTGGTACTAATATTACACTCGCAAAATCAGATCTAAAGTGACACTTTGGTGCCGGTACTAACCAGTTTTGATGAAAAGTTTGGAACGATAATTTCATTTATTTATTGGTTTTAAAATATTTTGTGGTTATAACTTTTATTCACAATAAAAACAAAAATGTGTATCTTTTCAAACTCAGATTGTATAATTAAAATCTAATGTAAATTAATGTATTATTTAAGAATATGTTTTTAAATTGATTTTTTTTAAATATGAAATTAGTACACAACAGGTTCAAAGTTATTTTAGGAAGAAAAATGAGACACGAAACTAGTACCAGTTTAAAATGCAACTTTGTTCTGCTTTCTATTGGGTGAGCGAGTCACAGACAACTAATCTTTAATGAAAAGTGCAACTTATTGGTTGTATACAAAAATTCTTTAATATCATGAAGATAATTCTTTCAGTGTAGTTTAGAATAAATGTAGCCAGTCGTAATTTGCACTTTCAAAATATTTATGAAATCCAATAGTTTATAATAAAAAATAATCAAAATGAATGTAAAAAAAAGAATACAATTTTTAAAGGTCTGCATACAACAATCATTCATCTTTATTTTTATTGCAACGAACTAACTACTAATTTAAGCCAAAGTTGAATTAAATATATAGACGTCGATATGGTGGCGATGGTGGTTATAGGTACATGCGTAAAGTACGAACAGTAAAGTAGATTGTTAAAATGGAATTGTGGAAAAAGTTGGGGGGGAAATGATGATAATAATATCTGGACGCATTTTTATATTTTTAAAGGACTTAAAAAATATGTGCCAGTTTGTATAATTTTTTAATTAGTGTGTTAAGAAAAAGATATCGTTCAGTTAAAAATTTGATTGTGTAAAAAATTGTAGCTTTTTGGCAGTGGTTGCACCTGGTGTAGTCCTCGGATCAAGTCTTATTAAAAATTATTAACTTCAAAGATTGCCCATTGGAGTTTTTAGGGGGGAGAGTAAACTTCTCTCTGCGAAAGCTGTATAATGTCAATTTATGCCTTCCATTAGTAGTTAAAACCCGTATTGTTCAGGCTTTGTAAATATCATGTGGAAGTTTATACTGGAAAGCTGGACTGTGTTTTAAAAAAAGTTTAAGTATTTAGAAATAAATATCCAAATCAACACCGTTGCTGTAGCCAAAACTAACCACACTAGTGAATAAAGCTGCTGCGCAATCGAATAAATACACTCAGAGAAAAAGCTTCATAGATTTTCGTTCAATGAACACCACTTCATAAAATTGATGAAACTGAGTTATACAAATGTAAATTGATGAAATATTTCTTCATATTTAAGAAATCTTCATGAAATATGTTAAAGCATTTTTAAAAAATATTAAATAAGATTTATAAAGAAGTTTCATAAATGTGATTAAGTTTTTTTGATTTCAATTTGTTTTTTTAGAAACTATTTAAGAAATAAAATTGCAAACTTTATAACAATTGCAAACAGCAGAGTTTTGTAAGTGAAATAAATAATTTGTACAAGATTTTTAAAAAATGTTTTATCAAATTATGAAGATTTATGAAACATTTTTCATAAATTTTTATGAAATACTTTTTTAAATTTATGACCAGGACAGTGACTTCTATGCAAATGCATTTTTGTAGCCAGGAGCCGAAAAGCGATTTTGACCACATACTCGTACTTTTCCGAATCAAACACTTTGCAACAAAATGACACCAATTCGTCGTTGCATCTTTTTGCACATTTTATTATAAATGACTTTTAAGTGCATATTAGATTTTTAATGCATATTTTACATTTGATTGTGAAATTGTGTTTCAATTAAAAATAAACTCAAAAAAAAAAAAGAATTTGTAAGCCTCGATATATCACATACAATGTATTAACTCTTTCCGGATCACTATAAGATATCAGTGAAAATTAAATAAAATTTTAATTTGCTTTCACCTATTATCGAGTTTTATTGAAAAATATGTATTAAAAAATTTTTTATTCTTGTAGGATTCTGAGCAAGGCCATAGTATTACATATATACTACCGCGCATAAAATTAATGATTTATTTATGAAAATCACTAAAGCATGATTTAGTTTTGCTTAGGCAAAGAGGCACATTACAAGTCCATGTTTCCACTCAGAAAATGATGTTATCTGACCTATAGAATTTTGCTTACTTTTGGCACTTCCCGACGTTCATCTTTGTACTTAAATAAATCCCATATATATTTCTTTTTCGCTTTTGAAATATATTTTTTTAATAACATGTAAGCTTTAAATTACATGTTAAAATGGTATTTTTACCATACCAACGTGCACAGAATTTATAAAAAATATTTGGAATAGTGGTATGACTGTTATACCACCGGCCCGAAAAGAGTTTATATAACAAGTACAATGATCAATAACACTTTGGCAGGATTTAGTTTAAACCAACGCTCCTAGTAATAAATATAATTTTTTAAATCACAATTTGCTGGATTTTAGTGCAAAATATTATTAATTTCAGTTGCATATTTTGCATTTGTACTGCATATTTCCGTTGTTTATTACTTCAAAATCGCTGCCCTGTTCCATCGATATGATAAAACTTTTTTCGCTGAGTGTATTAAGTGAGTACGCGATGTAATGTATAAGCCCTATTCTGTGTGTTTAGAATAAATCAACATGTTTATCAGTGACTTTTCGCTATGATGGTGTTCTTGGGTTCAGGTAAGTTCGACAGTCGCACTCGTACATATTTATTTTTTTTTTTTGGTCTTCATTATTATTCATTTTTAGTACACGATGATGATGATGATGGCACGAACAAATAAACTACACCACAGTAATACCAACAGCAACAACATTGAATGCAAAAGAACTGGGCAAACAAAAACAAGTTTGTGGTTTAAAGGAAACAACAAATAACAAAACTAAGAATGGTCGATTAAAAGGGAAAAGGCTAACTCACCAAATATGATAATGATGATAAATGATTGAATAGGAATTGTTCTTTAAATTTTTTTTCTTTCTTTGGTAATTAATAAAAATAATTTCACAAACACCTTTTTGTAAAGATACATTATGTGTACCTGCTTGTTGCATGTAGTTCCTCTTCTTGTTGTAGTTTATTTGTTTTAATCTGTCACCAAGAATTGTTACCTAATGCAGGCGTTCCAAACCTTTTTGATTCGCGTACCGACGAAAATTCTAGTTTGTACCAAAAATGTCAGTTATCTCGGTTCTACTTTTCAGTGCAAAAAAAAAAAAACAAAATAATAAAATCTTGCTTTTATCATAGAGGAAGAATAGTATAGAGGATGCAACGCCGTCAGCGGCCAAATAAAATTTTATACAGAATACAAAGGTTCGGAAACTTTGAGAAAACAGGGGAAAATTGAGCAAATTTCCCTGATTTCTGCAAAAATTTGAGTAAATTTCCCTGTTTTTAAACCTTTTTTTTTAAATCCAATTGGGAAATCTGCTAAAACTAATTGGATTTGCAAAGAAATTCAATTGGAATCGCAAAAAAACCAATTTGAAAAGATGCTGAACCTTTGAAATCTGCACATACAAAAGAAAGAGAACGTTTTTTACGACGTGAGAGACATCGTCATGGTGTGCTTTTATATACATAAAGAATCCAATAAGATTATTTTTTTATTAAAAGTTTGTATTTTTGAACTTAGCTTTATGAAAACGTTAAAACTTTTTAAAGATGAGAGTCTCGCGTACCACTGGGTGCAGGCCCCTGATCTAATTCTATATTCCAGTCATTCACACAATTTTTTGAACGATTGTTTAGATTTGTTATAAATCAATTTAATATTCGTGTGCGGTAAAAGGTTTATCGATAAAAAAAAAAATAAATAAGCAAAGCACTTAATTTCAAAAAATCATAGTTTTGCTATGTGAAATACAGTTAATACACAAGGGGTACTCACGATGGTTACATGGTAAGTAACAATAGAAAAATTCCATATGTTTTGTATTTCAAGGGAGTTGTAACTCCTTGATTGTATAAAAGGGTATCCCGATGTGAATTCCATTTGTCCCTTTTTTAGTGAATTAGTTGAACTAATAACACTCAAGCGATACGTATTAAGAAGTTGAATATGGGAAAAATTAGCAAACAAAATGAGGGGATCTTTATTAATTTGTAACGGCCTTTGCATTACGCGAATTCGATATAAAATTGTGCAAACATTTAAAAAAAATTCCCATATTCAGCTCATTATTACCCATCATTGGAGATGGTATTAGACAGCCTCCAAAACTCTCTGAAAAAGCAAAAGATCTAGGGGTGACATTATACAAGTTAAACTGGAAAGATAATTTAGGTGAAAAAGGCTTTTATGTCTGCAGAGAATTTTTGGAAAAACTTAGGATCTTCAACCGTGAAGGGTACTATGGATGCACAAGACTTGTATCAATTATGACAAACAGCAGTGTGGTCTGGTACAAGGGTCTACAAAACAAAAACATTAAGATCATGCCCTACTGATCCTCAAAATTCAATGTTAAATCTTCTTCCAATAGATCTCTTCGTCACGAGTACAGCGGTGAAAAGTGCTCGTAGGCTAAGAGTGCTAAACTATTGGAAGCCCAGAGATCATGACCATATTGTTATTTAAAACATTCTTCCACATGAAATTGTACGTATGACGAGGGATTTTGAAGCTTCTATGTTGATCATTCAAATAACATTATTCCTAACTGGGCAATCAGATGCTGCTGATTTCAGCAGTTTAAAAATGCACAAAACATTTTGTATTCAACATACTAAATATGTTATTCATTCACAACGCGGCGCCTTTAATTTAATTTCGTCGAGTTTATCTGATTATTGATTGATTGATTTGAACTACAGTTATTTTTCAATCTATCGATCTTCAAATATTAAAACCATAAATTAAATACATGTAACTACCACACAGTTTAATACTTGGTACTATGTACTTATTCTGTTGATGGTCTAATTTTATTGATAATTCGTATGAAAAAGTTGTTATTTAGCCATGTTGTTTGTTTGCTTGCAACAAGCTTTGTGTTTTGTTGTTTGTACATAAATATGTAACTTTTGGCAACTGTAACTTATTGGCAAGATCAGTTAGCAAGCAGGTAACACAAAAGGTATTTGTTACACAATTCAATTACTCAGGACTAAAACAACAACAACATCAACAACAACAATATGACAATTGGTTATAATTATATTTTGGTGTATTTGTGGACAAAGACCCCTGGTAAATGTGATTAAGACTATTAAAGAAAATTCACATACTGTTGTCATCAGTTTTTATTTTTATTTATTTTTTTAAAGTTATCACGCTAAGAACCTTCACATATATGTAGATACATATAAGTATACATATATATTTATGTATATAACACAGCAACAACAACAACAACTAAAAAGAATAAGAGAAGAATTCTAAAAATATTTTTGAATAATAGTAGTATGGGTGCTAGCTGCTGGTGTCTACAAGTCTTTAAGACCAATTGCCAGAAGCACCAACAGATAAACTGAGGGACCGACCATCATCATCATCATCACCATCATTGTGTATGGAATTTTATTTTAGCTCTTCTTTGCAGGGGATAGAATTTATATTTTGTTGTATTGTCTGTCGGTTTAAACCTGGTTAGTTGTTTGGTTTGATTATTCAGTTAATACGTGGGTCACTCTTTAAGTTTTTGTCATTTATCTTATATACAAACAAGTTGTCAAAAATAATTCCAACTGATAGTTCTACATAAATGAAGTAGTAATATACATAATTTTGTGCAACTGAATAAATAATTTTGTAAAGATTTACGGCCATTGTTTTAAAGATGTTAGTTTTTTTTTTGGTAATCTCTTCACACTAGCAGAAATTTTGTCTTACTGAAATAATTCGGTTAATACAAGTAAAATAAACCAAATTCGGAAAATAAAACAGAATTTTAGTTGCAACATTCACAATATTCAGGAATCATTTGACGTATATTTTATACGTCACTCGATTTAAACAACTTCAGGTTTCAGCTGACTTTTTCCGAAGCTTTTCATAGAAAATACACGGAATCAACATTTTTTTCCACAGTAGTTTAATCCTAGTACGTGAAAATAGAAATTCGTAAGTTTCAGACATGTTTCCATTTACGTTTGGGCCAAAAAGAAACCGAATAGATTTGTTTGTTTTTGTTGTCTTGAAGATTTATGCATTATCTTTTCAAAATTTCAATACAAAATTTCTGTTAATCAGTTCGATTTGCGGCATAATAATGAATTATGGAAAAGATAAGAAAACCTTCGAAAATATTTCTGCTTAATATTTTTACATCAAGAAATAGCCAAATAGAGAAATAGAAACCCCATTCAAACTAAATCGCCTGAAAAAATATAGTGATTATGAAAGGTGTATGAGAACGACATAATTTTAAGAGTGACCCACGTGCTTTTTCGGTTGTAGTTGTTATTGTTAATGGTATTTCTTTTCTTTTAATTCATTTTTCTATAAAGGTAACTGAGTGTGTGTGTGTTGGAATTAACACATACTGAAATATTAACTGGCAGCCTAAGACTTTTTCGTTGTCTTTGTCATATTTTTTTTTGTTCTTCTTGGCTTATTTACTTTCCTACGGATGTCTGTTTAAAATTCCTTTTAAGCTTACACCGTATCCCAATTTCAGGCATTCGCGATCGAGAATTTGAATCGGAAACAAGTCGCGCTTAAAGAATTTAAAAATATAACTTAAGCCATAAAATTGTGTACATACACTCATATAAAGCCACACTTGGTATACAACACATATAGCAAATATATGTGGAAAATATATCCCTAAACTGGGTGTGTGAGTGAGCTAGAAGTGATTGCGTTAGTAGTTGGTTTGTGAAGGTGTTCTGCGTTCAAACATTCTTCTTGCCAGAATATATATATAAAAAAAAAATATAACCAAACCTGTGTACCTTTGGCCAAAAACTAAAGCTTGATATTTTAACGTTACCCTTCCAAGAATTTAGTTTAAATCTAGACTAGCTTTGCTAAGCACACGAATATCGCATCGAAAACTCAAAGTACGGATATTTGTCATACTAATTTTTGTGAATACAAATTAAAAAAATATTTATAATAAATATATAATAAAAGATAGTTTAAATAATATGAATAAAGTTTTTATATGCCTGTTAAGTTTAGTGGTCCTTTCCACAGGTAAGTGTGTGTCTGTGTTTTTAAAATATAAAAATTTATGAAGACTGTTTTTCAAGAAAGCCCAACAACATTTAACAGGAACTGATTTACTAACGTGCCACCAAATCAGCATTAATTTGAAATGTGTTCAAAATTAATTGTTTTAACAAAGTGAAATTTATGAACAGACCTGAACTTGAAAGTAATAAAAATCATACTTTTAAAATATTTTAATTAATTAATTTTTTTTTTCAAATTAAACTTAAAAAATAAAAATACTTCACATTTTTAAAAATTATATATGTACTCGTTTATAAAAGAAATTTATACGAAAAACCACTAATTAAAATGAAATTTATTTATTAAAAAAATAAGACAAATCGAATATAAAATACAGTGTCGGCCAAAACTAATTGAACAGAAATACCATGTTTTTTTTTGAGTGTAGTTCAAAAACTAAAAATCATACTCATATTCTGAAAACTCATTTCGATTGATGACATCCTATTGCTAATAAAATATGTTCTTTGTTGAATTCACATTCCGTACATTTCAAATATATGGGGAAGTAAAGAATATTAAAATCTCAGAGAATGAAGTTTACGAAACTATAATTGTTTTTTAACACAGGCTATAAACTTTAAAAGCAGTAGAAAAAACGAAGAAGCAGCAATCTTTATACCGCTTCCAAATTTCTGCAGGGCGTTTACTTAAGAGCTAAAAATTCCCTTTACAGTTACACAAGAATGTTTTTATACAAATTTTAAAAACTTATTGTTAGTTTTCAATTTGAAATTTGTATCTTATCCATAACAATCTCCTATAAAAATTACCACCAAGAAAAGTAAATTGTTTTGCCAAAAGAAAAGATTTAAAATTATGAAAATTATATTTAATTTTGCAACTTATTGCATTTTTTTTTGTGTGTCAAAAGCTAATTTTATGGCCAGAATTGTAGTAAGCACTAAGTAAGATTGTTTACAAAAATTGTACTTTAGTAATAAGGGCCAGTTTTATAGCCAGATAGTACGAATTTTTACTCAAATTTTACTTAGGTAAAAAAAAAAAAAATTGAACAAAGACTTTAGAAAATGTATGTTTTAAGTAAAATTAAAGTCAATAATCCTTCTAACTTAATGCCCCGTTAAAATTTAATTAAATGCCAAATTGAATTTTTTTGTATCAAGAATACCCAGTTAGTAGCTAACAGGACAAGTGTAGACTATAATACTGTCCCAAAATTTCTTATTTAAGTAATAATTAAGATAAAAAAATTTAATCTTAGCTCTGGCTATAACCATAGAGGAAGAATAGTATAGAGGATGCAACGCCGTCAGCGGCCAAATAAAATTTTATACAGAATACAAAGGTTCGGAAACTTTGAGAAAACAGGGGAAAATTGAGCAAATTTCCCTGATTTCTGCAAAAATGTGAGTAAATTTCCCTGTTTTTAAACCTTTTTTTTTAAATCCAATTGGGAAATCTGCTAAAACTAATTGGATTTGCAAAGAAATTCAATTGGAATCGCAAAAAAACCAATTTGAAAAGATGCTGAACCTTTGAAATCTGCACATACAAAAGAAAGAGAACGTTTTTTACGACGTGAGAGACATCGTCATGGTGTGCTATAACAATGGACCTTAATTTTGTTATGAACCTTCGATAAAGTTCAACTTGTGGTTGCAGTAGTAGTACGACTCCTGGCTTCAACTTTTTTGTGTATCTATTCGTTTGCCCGTTTATATTTAGCAAATATATTTGAATGGGATCTTGTCTTAATAATTAAAAATGTAAAAATATTTTTGCATAGCGTATTTACTCTTTAAAATATAAAGTTTGATATCCATAATATTTATGTTTCGATTCCAGAGTGTTCGAGGTTTTTTGAAGCACTTTTTTTTATATATTTAAGAGTTCTACATCAAATGCCTAAAATTCCAACTCTGTTTTTAAACTTAATATTTTAACGAATGCATTAACTTTATGTAAAAATAAATTCCAATTTCCTAACATTAAGACAAGAATTTTCAAAAACTTAATGATTTTTTTTAATAACTATCAAAAATTAAGAGTTTATTAGTTGTTTATTAAAATACTAAAAATAATTGCTTCAAACAACTGTTTGGAAATACAGTATTTTTCGTTACTTGTTTTTCAAGTATAAATGGAGTAATAGCTGTTTTGTATTTTTACACAGAAAAACAACTGTAATTGCAGTTAAATTACAACCTTTTTTTTTTGAGGGTGTGCTCTTAAAAAAATTTATTTAAACAGTAATGTGTTATTTCATAATTTAAAACTTAAAAGGAATATTTAGCATAAAAAGCATTGTCAAATTTATTTTCATTTCTACAAATAAAAATTTTGAAATTTCTTTTTATATTAATTAAAAAAATTAATACTGAAAAATTTTAAAATTATGCGATATAAAACTAAAATTTTTAACAAAATGCACAAAAAACTCCGAAGAAACATGATGCAGCACATTTCTGTTTGAAATATAAATTCCAGCCAGAAACAAGACCACAAATAAATCAAAAATGGACTCAGTTTTAAGTGACATATTTTTATAAATGTCACCTTCCAAAAGCACCGAAAGATGAAATCCAAAGAATTAATTAATACATATTTTGTTAATCCTTACGAAAATCTAATGCCAAATATTGATATTCCATAATTCTAGAAGTGTTCGAATATCTTTTCTTTTTTGGAAAAATTAATTTCTGCAAATGATACTTATAGAATGATCGGTAAACTAAAAGCCCTAACTTTGCGTGAATGGATATAAAAAATACTGTCCAAATATAATTTTTAATACTATATTTCAAGACAATATAAAAACTATATACATAGTTTTCGTACAAAACTAGAATAAGTTGTTGCACAACCACTATAATTTTGAATAATTATTAATTCAAAAATATAAATATTGTATATTAAAGAAAATATAAATATATGTATACAATATATGTATATACATATATATATTTTTGTTTTTTTGTAAATCTGGCTATACATATATCTATAATTAGAAGGAAAAATAATCCAATTGAATTTATTCTTGTGTGAATAAGAAATAGGCATGTAGAAGGAGAAAGGTGTGTAGTGTATTATGTATGGTGTGAATTTTAAATACAGGAAGTGATATCAACCACTTAAGCACTTCACCTAACGTAGCACAAACTTGTATTAGTTTGCTATTAATATTTACAAAAGACAAAAACAAATGCAACAAACGCAAACGACAACGACAACAGTTAAATACAATTTGTATAAAATTTAAATGGTCATGATGCCCATAAACAATTAAATTCCAATTGGGGTTTCTAGAATTGGAAATATTTCAAGTCAATGAACTTCCCCAATGGATTTAGATCGATTTTTTTCCCAGAGATCCAAAATAATAAAACAAAAGTCCAAAAAATAAATTTTACCAAATTAAAACACATAAATAATGGGCACATGTGTGAAATTATATTGCAAATCGTGCAATTTAGCAAACATTTTGATTATTTGAACTTTTTTATTTTAAATTTTTATTTACTGTTAGTTTTTGAATTTTTTTTTTAAAGTTTTAATAGATTATTTTGGATGAAGAAAAAAAGTAACAGGTATTAAATTATTCAGTTCAATTTCTTCGACCTTTTTAATACAAATTCCAGGTAATAAGTATTCAAGCTTAAGGTCTTATTACCTGAGGGTCAATTCTCGTTCTGTGAAACGGTGAAATGAAAAGTTTTTTCACGTTTTCATAGTACTTTTGATTCGCGTTCTGTGAAAAAATGTAAAGAAATATCAAAACGTTTTCATATGAAAAAAACAGTGGAACGAAACAAGATTTGTTCACGATTGCACAGCACTGGCGATTCTTGTTTTGTGTAACAGTGCAAACAACTGTCAAAATATTTTTATATGAAAAAATTGTTTACACAGACTATTTATAAGTGAAATAAACATGGAGAAGATTGTAAGATTAAAGCGTGCCAGCGAAAGCCAAAAGGAGTATTTAATTAATTATTAAGAAAAGCATGTGGACATTGCAAACGATAAGTAAGTAGCTTAATAAACATAATCACACTTTTATTAATCCCATATTTACAGATTTGTAACTACAGATGGTGCCAAATTTAGAGACGAAAAGTGTAACGAATTAGCGGCGAGAATTAACAATTTTAGTGGGACCCAAAAGGACAGTGAAAAATGGCAAAAGTATGGCATATTTATTTATAGTTTATTTATATTCTTTATGAAATTTTTTTTTCTTTAAGTAATATTAGACTTCATACGTGCACCAAATATAGTTCACTTAAAGTAAGTCGATATAAATCCACGAAATGCTTGTCGGTTGTCATCTCGAATGGATTGTGGTCAGCACGAAGTATGCGTCTCAGCACTCTCAAAAAATGTCTATAAGTTATAAAATTATTTACTGCAATGAAATGCTTGTAACATCATTGTTTTACCTTTGTTAATCCGGAATTCTTTGCGTAATATCCAATAATACAATTAATCCAGATATTTTTATATAATTATTTAAAATAAATTTTACGAACTTAATTCACTTTTGTTTACGTTTTTCTCTGTTTTGACATTTGCTTTAAATTTTGGATAACACAGTTACAAAATTTTCATGGGTACAGTGCGAATGAAACATTTTTTTCATAATACATACGAGAATCGCAATTTATGTATTTGTGAAAAGTTCGAGTGAAAAGTGCTTATGAAAACGAAAATGAAAAGTTTTTTTTCACTTCACATTATCACAGAACGAGAATTGACCCTCTGGAATTTGTAACAGGTATTATTTAAAAAAAAAAAACACATACATATTTCGAAATTTTTTTTTTTTGAAATCCAAAATATAAATCACACAGAGCTTTTGGATAAATTTAAAAAATATAAAGGAGTTCTCAAGGTGTACTAAAGCCTATTGCTAGTTTCTAGACTCTAGTTTTTGTGGCCATTAATGCAAATAGTATCAAGGGCAAATCATATATTGGCCTTACCGACTTCGACTTGACAGATTGATATTATTTCTATATATTGCAACTCTTTATACTTTTTATTTTTCACATAAGCTTGTTTGACCTCTCCTCTAATTTACTTAATTAATACTGAAACTAGCAAGTATTAAGTATTGTATTGTTATATTGTCGTATTAACAGAGTTGTTAACATATTTATTTCTCTATAACGATGATTTTATATTGTTGGCACACTAAAACACAGGTGCAAATGTTGTATCGTTCTAAAAAAATAAATTTTAACAACTCTGCTTCCAATAGCACAATATAATACATGTACAACACTTGGCACACACCTTGTGGACAATCTACATATATGTAAATAAAATAACAAGTGTTATTTATTTATTGAATGGAATTTTGTGAATAAGTTATTATTTTTATGTCTCTCTGAGTTTTCATATAATTTTTATGTTTTTATTTATTTATTTATTTTTTTAATTTAAGGACAACGAATTACTACCATACACCTGGATGGCGTGCAATATTTCATCAGTCGTATGAATCCTTATTCACCAGAATTAAACTATTTCTTGGCTTATCAGTACTGTCGCTCATTGGGTCTACAGTTGGCTTCATTTGAGACTAAAGAAAAGGCTGAATCAATGACTACCTATTTGAAAAATGCTGGCTATGGAAATTATGATTTCTGGACTTCGGGCAATCGTTTGGGTACCGGCATGTTTCTCTGGATGAGTACTGGCTTGCCATTTAATGCCACATTTGACTTTTTCGAAAACACTGCCGATGCCATACAAGCCGGCCTCTTAGATCCCGTCGATCATAATAGCAATACGTCACCTCAAAGAACTGCCAGAGACAGGTACATAATACTCCCTCGCTCTCTTATAATTGTAGATGTTACTCAAAATATTTGATCGCAAATCTAAACAAGAGTGTCTAACGGAAATGCACTGTCTTGGAAAAATAATGTGTAAAATTGTAAAAAATTATAAATGCAGTTGAAACTAAAACCATTAAAAGTTTACTTAATTTGTTTTAAAATACAAAAAAAAAAGCATCTGTTGTATATCATACAAGTTCAAAGATTTGAAATACGAGTATAGAGAAGCCCAAGTTTTCGAGTAAGCGTGTTAGGAAAAAAACTGTCTATTTTGAAAAAAAAAAAAATGTATGTCGAATCAAGCTTATAGAAGTGGACACATTTACCAGACACTCCCCTGATACTAATCTGCTACTCAGCAAACTACAGAACGATTTGATTTCAAATCGTCGTAAATTAATACACTCAAAAAAGTTTGACTGTTACTACAATGACAGTTGTTTGTGCAGTAATTACAGTTGTAAACTTTGCATCATTTCGATTATTTTGAAATAACATCTAGAATTAGAGATTATTGTGCTCTCGTTTGTAACCTTTGATTAAATAACCTTTATTTCTTTCAACAGCAGCAGCGGAGCCGAAAAAGGTTGCGTCATTTTGAAACAGCCCACATTAAAATGGACACCTGAAGATTGTTCGGCTGTTAAAGATTTCATTTGCGAACAAACACGTTGTTATTATTATAACTATGGTAGTATTCCCGTATCTTCAGCGCAGGGGTAAGAAGAGCCTCCCCTTCAATTAAAAAAGGGGTTTCTTATAACAAAAATAACATTCTGAAAATACAAATTTGAACCCAACAAACACAAAATTAGCCTGTAAAATGTTACTTTAAGAATAAACATAAATTGATAATAATAATAATAATATTAAGAAATACCGAAATTCTCTTATTGGAGTAAATCAAACAAACAAAAGCTGATTCAAGTTGAAATTACAATATTAACTTATTTTAGGTAAGCTAAACCCCAAGTCATATGACAGTAATAAACTATGTAACAATGATGAATTTATTGATTGATCTTTCGGCGCACCTAATCATAATATGAAATATTGCTATAAACTAACCCCCTACTACTCCACATGCTAGTAACGTCTATTTTCCCATCACTACTGTAACTTGCAATCAGATAACAACATATAACTCACTCCCTACAAAGCTGTCAGCATTTTAAATTTAAAAAAACTAACCTTTATTTTTATAATATTTTTCTATATTAAAACAATTAACAATAGAATAGTGGTAAACTGGGGCTTAGCTTTCCTAAAAGTAGTTTTTTTTAGATGTTGGTGTAGTTAGTCTTTAGTATTTTTCATTTCAATATTAATGTACATACTAACATACATTTTTTTCCTATTTCACACCTTTTTTTTTGCACCTTCAATCCAGACGCCCTATCACCACTACTACACCCCGCAATGTTGCCGAAGCTATTAATTCTGAAATGAAAACTACTACACCTTTGCCATTGTTAATGTCCTCTTTTGCCACGGCGCCAAAAAAAACTAATCAACCCTCTTATGTGTCCCTGAAGCTAGATCAGGAACGTGCTTTGGCAGTCACCGAAGCTAATGATAATATCCATCACAATCAATTTGATAATGAAGAGGGCGATCATGAAGATGAAGAAATCAATGTAAGTCAGGGTGACGACGAAGTTCAAGCTCGTGATTTAGCCAATGAAGATGTTGAACACGAAGTGGAAGAAGCTAGTCAACAAGAAAATTCTGAAGAGTTGCATGAAGATCATGAGGACGAAAACAAATCGACATCACAACTAAACGATGACAGCGATAAATCATCCTCAAACTCACATGAGCAACAAGAATCTGATGAATTAATAGCTAAGGAAAAATCATTGGACAGCTATGAAATTGAGAATACTCCTGAAATGCCAGCGGTAGAAGTTAGATTAAAGGAAATCTCACAGGAGGTTGAAAAGAGGAATAACGAAGAGAATAGACATATACCATCGTTAACGTCCGATCTCGATGATATTGGTCGCCAATCATTTCTTTCACTAACAGATCTTATACGTACATTGCACCCGAATGACAAACAAATTATACCCCAAATAGATTCAGACTATTCGAATGCAATGCGTGTGTTGGGCGAAAAATCTGTGGTGGTCAATAATAATGATGAATAGTTGACTTTAGAAAAACCACAAACCACATTAATTCATAACCAAACCAATTTAAAGTACATTTAAGTTTGTCTTCTATATATCGAATCGAATGACCTACCGATTGGACAAAACTTATTACAATCCGTGTAAACGGTTCTATGGATAATTGATTTTTACTCCAATGGCCTTTTCTTGTATTATGATGTGATTCATACAAGTTGAGTTCATTGAAACTCACTTTTCTTTAGAACTTTACACGCTACATATTGTGTATGTTACTTCTAAGGGTGCCCTAGCCCTCTCTCTCTCTTTCGCCCCCTCTATATCTCTGCCTGTCACAAAAGGGCATTTTTTTACTCTTAAGATACAATTTTATAACTTGTAAGTTTAATGTATATGATTGTCATAATACATATATCATAAGATTGTCATATTTAATGTAATATTTTGTCGAAATAAAATTTAATTTTTACAAAAACTGGATGTAATTTTATTAATCTACCTGGACTAAATCTGTACAAGAATGTAAAAAATTCCTTGCTACAATTATGATATAATTCAGAATATGAGCGCCCCGGTAGGCTAGTTGGTAGCGTGCTAGCTTATCAGTGCGGGGGTCGTAGGTTCAATTCCCACCAGAGGCTCTGGTCTGTTTTCGCTACAACGAGCCGAAGGCCTTTGTTGCTAGTGCTCGGTTAGGGTATTAACATATAATTTGTAATTATATGATTAATAAATATATACGATTTTACAATGCAAATGTTTTGAAGGTGTTTTTGAGAACTACGAAAATAACAAAAACATTTTTGTTACCTTTTAGTATTTGCCAGAGGTGGGACAACTTTTCCTATAATAGTACTTGTATAATAAGTATGTGCAAATAATAGTGGAATCGATGGAAAGGAGACATTGTATGGCCAAATTACAGAAAGTACTATTTTGTATGGGATATCAAAAACATATATGTTACATATTTCGATCATTTGCGAGAAAACTGACATAACTCAAAAACAAAAGCCATTCCGAGATAATTGCATTTAAAGTTTTCAATTAAGCCCAACTGCTAAGAAAAGTACAAAACACTTTCGGTCGCCCCTCAATGATTGGAAGAGATGTCTCAGCGATATGTATATTATATATCGTCAGCGATATGTATATTATATATCGTCAGCGATATGTATATTATATATCGTCAGCGATATGTGTATTATATATCGTCGGAAAACTTATTAAAAACACACAACATAATGTAAAAACCAGAGGACCTCTACATAAAAAAAATAAAAACAATTTGCAGAAAAGACGATGCAAATAAAAAATTTTCCCATTTTCTCAGCCTAAAAAGGAAGACACATCCGAAGTTTACTTTTTCGGGCACCTATCAAAAAAAGTATGAGGCCTCTTCTAGAATTAAAGAAAATCCAGTACAACAATAAATATGTACATATGCATGAGTACTTAAGTGAAAGAAAATTTGCCAGGGTTTTCAATATATAGTTTGTTTTATGATCCATAAGGACTCCCAGTCTAAAATAACCAATTAATTTTCAAATTATAAAGTTTGGATACTCAAAAGATAGGAAATTTTCTTACGAACATGAATTTATTATTTGCATTAACCGACATAAAATTTCCTAAAAAATTTCGCTATGTACTACAATTTACAAAAAACTAAGACTGTGGCGCTATGTATCAGAATATTCAAACAAATTTAGGCTGCGGCGCTATTTATCAGAATATACAAAAAAATCGACACAAACTTTATGGAGAGAAAAAATACTACCGATCCTTGCCAACTCCTATGAGGGAAAATAATAATACAAATAATTGGCCAACCACTTCATTGAGAACAGTTTGCAAATTAAGCAAAATTTTACTTCATTTTTTTTATTTCAACAATATTTTACATATGTATTTAGTTTTAAATCTCAAAATCGTCCCGCAAGTCATTGTAGGACATGACATGCTGTTTAATTTTAGAGCCATCGACCCAAGTAACAAAGTCTTCTAAATTTCGGGAAACTAAGAAGGCACAATCTTTTACCATTTCAGTGCCCACTCTTACATGCCCACTTTCTACTAAATCTGTCGCGTTTTTTATATTTTCTGAAAGTTTGTCTTTTTGGACAATGGACAAAAAAAATAAATTTTGGACAGAATTTAAAAAATATCTACTCACTTTTTACTAAAACTATTGGTAAACGGCGGCGACAAAAGCAACTAGCCGATACTTTGCTGGCAGCTTCCAAGTCAGATTTATCATGTATTAGGCCCATACCATACAATTTTTCTAGCAAAATATACGTAGCATCGGATTTAAATGAATCATGTTTATCTAGTTTAGCAATTTTTTCTACAAGTTCGCGTATTTGTCGGGATAATTTGTTGTATCTGCAAAAAAAAAATAAGCGTGGGATTACAAAAATACATGTGCAACATTTTTTAATAACTCACTTGGTGTAGTCCTCTCTCTTACGGATGTGATACCGACGTAAAACTTTATTTTCTTGACCACCATTATCAACTTTCCATGTGATAAAATCAACTTTTTTCAAAAGTTTTTGTTCGTGATATTTTAATTTTCTCACCATGTTGTTTCTATCACTTACTTTAGCGTTGTGTGGCGGTGGCCTTTAGGTGTGTTGTTTGTGAACGAAATAGTTCAATTCACTCAGCTGATCGAAAGATCTAGATAACTACTAATCATACTTAGGCTACGTTTCCACTGAACATGTTTTGAAAGAAAACACTGTTTTGTACATGTTTTCCCATACACGCATGTGTAAACGTAGCATTAGTTTAATACACAACACATGCAGACTACATATGACATATGTCAAAAAATTTTTTATCCATTGTAGTGGTTTGCAGATATGTATTCTACGGTACATATTTTTTTTGTATATCTATCCCTTTCTGTGTATCACTACTATTTTGATATTTCCTTTTTTACTCATTTTCTAGTCGCCATATTAATTCAATCAGCTGTTTGCAGTCTGTGTGGTTTAATCTTTCATTTTTGGTTAGGGTATATTAAATCCTTAAAAAATATTTCTTTTATTAAATTTTAGTTTTTTTTATTAAAATTCTTTAATTGATAATAAAGTAAAAGATAGGTAAAAGTAAAAACATTAAAAAGAATTATAATGCACAAACTAAAAATAATGTTCACTAAAACGAACTATAATGCCCAAGTATAAACAAAATATAATAGTGATGCCACCATTTTAAAATTCAGTGATTCCCAACGAGGGGACGCCCTCACAACAGCCATGTTTAGGGAATAACGAAGAAAAAAAATCGCATTTTCCGCTTTATTATTTTTATTTATATGATAGTGGTTCCATTTCATGTTTCTTCTTTATTTTAGCCATCGCTAAAATAAAGAAAACTGCTAAAAACTAATTGGATTTGCAAAGGAATTCAATTGGAATCGCAAAAAATCCAATTTAAAAAGATGCTGAACCTTTGAAATCTGCACATACAAAACTAAGAGAACGTTTTTTACGACGTGAGAGACATCGTCATGGTGTGGTATTTCTTTAAATGCGTAACAATCAAACTTACCAAGTAAATTAAAATTTTTCTTTTTGTGTTTTTGAATAAAATTATTTACTTATTTGTTCTGACAAAGAAAATTATGAATAACATTTGTCAGCTTGAAAAAATTAGAAAATAAATTACTACGTAGCTAAAATATAGTTTTTGTTAACTAAACCAGATTATAGTTGTTTAAAAAATATTTTAAATCAACTGGCTATCCCATTATATATAAGGTGGTGATGCCATACTGTGCAAATAAACTACCGTAATAAAATAATTTTTAAAATACGCAACAATTTTAATTCTAGGGTTTTTTAACAGGGACGCTACAAAAGTAGAGCGACAGGGACAGCAAACGACGTCATATTTCTTGCCGCTCTTTTGACATTTCTCCTTAGTAAGCTTTGCCATTTCATGATGGAATTATTAAAATTTACTACCGAAATTCGGAGTCAGTGGCCTCAACGTTAAGAGCGCTACGTCCAATTTATGGTCGCCATAATTGTCCTAGCAGATCAACAATTGAGCGTCTAGTGGAAAAATTTGATTCCACAGGCACAGTACAAAATGTTCCCGTGCCGTGAGACAAAGAAGTGCCCGTAGTGTCGAGAATATTGCTGCCGCTGAGGCTTCAGTTGAAGAAAGCGTTGGGTATATCTGTGACGTCGTTGTGGCGAATTTTGCAAAAAGATCTTGGCCTACATCCTTATAAGATCAAATTGACGCAAGAACTGAAGCTGCTTGACCACCAGAAGCGTCTTATGTTCGTGAATTGGGCTGAGCAACAACTTGAAAATTATTCGGATTTTCATCGAAAAATCATCTTCAGCGATGAGGCTCATTTCTGGCTGAATGGCTTCGTCAATTAATAAAATATGCGTTATTCATCATCCCGAAAAAATTACAGTTTGGTGCGGTTTATGGGCCGTACCTCTTCCGTGATTATCAAGACCGGCACGTTACTGTGAATGGGAATCGCTACCGTTCAATGATAACCGAATATTTTTGGCCCCAATTGGATGACATGGACTTGTAGGACATGTGGTTACAACAGGACGGTGCTACAAGCCACACAGCGAATGTCACAATCAATTTATTGGAAACCAGAGAACGTGTTATCTCACGAAATGGTCCAGTCGATTGGCCGCCTCGGTCGTGCGATTTGACGCCATTAGACTATTTCCTGTGGGGCTACGTCAAGTCTATGGTCTATGCCAACAAGCTAGCGACGATTCGTACGAATATCGAACGTGAAATTGCAGCAGTATCGGCCGATTTATGCTTGAAAACCGTCGAAAATTGGGTTCAGCGTCTGGACTTCTGCAAGCGTGCCCGTGGTGGCCATGCAAAAGAAATCGAGTTCCAAACATAATGGCATCGAACAAACTTTTACAGGAATAAAGAATTTCATTGATATCCAAAACCGTTTTTGTTTTATTTAAAAAAAACTTTTGTAGCGCTCTTATTGAAAAACCCTTTATTGTGTGTAATCATAAATATTTGTACCGATATTTTTAAGCTATGCAGTAGTTGTTTGTACTAATGTTGGAGAATCAAATCTACGATAATCGATAAAATAGTTTTTTCTTTTTAGGTTTTGATTCGCGAAATAAAATTTTTGTTTATGATTTGAATTCGAATAATTTTAGTTTTTAATATGATTGATTAAATAAAAATTTAAAATACATAAATAAATTTACACCTAATAAACCAATGTTTTTAATTGAAATAAAGTATCTTCATCCAAATAGTTTAGAACATAAAGAGAATGTAAAATACTAATAAGAAATTGATATTTTCAATTCAAACAATGAATGACCTTAATATTTTTTTGATTCTCTAATTTTTGAAAATAATTCTTTTTGGATTAATTATTCAAACTTCTTAAAAGAAGTTAAAAATATAAAATTTAATGAATTCACCAAAAAAAAAAAAAAATACATTTCAGTAACTGAGTCTATTACATTATCTTTATATTCTAATCTCTTCGTTATAAGCAAACTTTATACTTCCTTCTTCCCACGATTTTTTGAATTCAACATTATATTTTTTTGGTTTAAGAACAAAATGTTTAATATAGTTTTTTATTTGAAATACAAAATTCTTGTTTTTTGTTTATTATTAATAAAGTACATAAGTATGTGTGGAATTTAATTTTTTTTTCTTTTTTACTGCAATTGTTGTTAAAAAAAATACTACTACTAAAAATAATAAATCAAATAATTATTAATGACTGACACAATCCATTTAAAAAGAAAACAATATGGAAGGGGGTAGTAGTGGGTGGAAGTAATAACTGAGTTATAATTATTTTGTTTTATAGAAATTTGATATTGTATTCATTCAGTATAAAAAAAATTAAAAAACCATGCAAAATTTTTGAGAATAATAATAATAGTAATAAAAAATAATCAGACTAAATAAATGTATTTTAAAACTATGAAATTAATTTATATTTAAAAATATTTTTCGTTCCGTTTTGTTTTTGTTGTTGTTACTTTTTGTTTAATGATTTAATAAGTAGATAATACATAGATATTTTGTATATATAATATATTTTATTTTATTTATTTTTATATGCATTTTCAGCATAAATTAATTATTAATAGAGTAGTATTACGGTTTGACTTTAGTTTTGGGTTACTTCATTAATTCTTTTTTTTTCACTATTCAATTCTTTCTTCAATTATTTTATTAAGTTGAATTAGTGGTTGCAATGTACATATAACGACGTTTTTATTTTGTTTTTATATATTTTAGTTATATATTAATTTCAGTACTTATATTATATCTAGGATGGTAGGGTGGGGAGGGGGGGGGGGGAGGGATTTATAGGTTTTTAAAAGAGAAAGAAATACATAATATTAAATATTATTATTATTGGGATAGTAGTGGGTGAATTTGTGTTATATCTTATTTTTTTTTAGCAATTTCAATTAAAATATATATTTTTTCAACTAATTAAGCATAACTAGCAAGTTTTTGTTTACTTTTTAAGCAATTTCAATTTGATCTCTTCATTCATAAATATTTTATATGTTTTTTTTTTCTATTTCTGTTTTTCAGTTAAGCTCTGGTAAGACTAATTGCAAATTTTTTAAACATGTGATTAGATGACCAAAGCCATGTCTTTTTTGCTGGGCAAATTTACTTTTTTGCCCTGCCACAGTGAATTGTGTATTGTGAACGCATCAATGGTTACCGTTAAATGTTTTGTATGGACTTGGGAAAAACATTTTCCTCCTGAGTTATACCTAAGATAAAAATGGAATTATGATGTTTTGCGTTGTTGTAAATGTTGGTGTTACTTACTTGAAGAATTTATCAAACATGACTTCATCCACTTGACTAGGTCCGGTACCATACAATTTAACCACTTGCTCCGTTTCCGGAGTGTAGCTGTAAAGTGCCCGAAATTGACAGCCTGCGTCTCTAAATAGCACAAGGAAATGTTTAGCTTCGGAACGGGCAATTTTTTCGAGAACTTTTTGTTTGGCATCACGATTTACAGCGCCGGGAAAGACGCAATATTCGACAGCATTTAATATTATACCGCGATTTGATTTGGCAGCTGGCTGTTTATACAATTTCGGTCCTATATTGTAATGGGAAAAATATTACATGTTACATACAAACGATAAAAAAAAATATATGTATTTTAAAAGTGTACAATGGAGAGTTTGTACGAAGACTGTTTAATAAGTCTGGTTAAATGAAATGAATCTTTTATTAGAACTCCTTAAATAAAAACTGGGAGATTTAATTATTTTGGTGGTGTCAGGCAGGCAAAGTTTTAAATTTATTTATAAGATTAATTCTTTCCTACAAATCTGAGTATTTAAGGTTATAGTTAGGATATTTTAATGTTATTTTAAAGTTAACGGCATTTTAAATTATTTAGTTAGGCTATTTTAAGGCTAACGGTATTTAATTTGATTTTGGTAGTGGTATTTTAAGGTAAAATATATTTCTTATCATCATGTTTGCGTACAATTTAAATCTCTTCGTTTATGAGGTTTTTTAAAAAAAATAAACACAAAATTTTTAGTGATTTATTTGGGATATTTTAGGGTTAACGGCATTTAAAGTTATTTCATTTTAAGGTCAACGAAAGAGTGTCCATTGAAAGGGTTTTGGGGTTAGTGTTTAGCAATTTATATACCCAACAGTAGAATCCGACCCAAACCGCTTTTTAAAGCCGATGCATGATCTTAAAAATGTTCCCTGTTTGAACTTTAGAAATTATTTTTAATTTAATACTAAGTTTTATTGTTGATGTATATAAATTTTATGTGATAATACGTTCATACTGAACCCCAGAATTTTTTAATTATTATTTTTTGTAGTTTTATGACATTTAAAAATAACTCTCATTAAATGAAATTCTTCAAGTGTAAAAATTCATTCAAATTTTACAAATGCTTCAAGTCGATTATACTTTTCCACACTTATCAAACAGTTTTCATATGAAGGTATGAACAGCGTCCACATAAATGAGGTCTCTGAAGTATATGATGAAATGAATAATAAAGGATAGTGCATTACAAAACCAACGTTACGTATCAAAAACATGGCGTTGTTAAAACTTCAAATCAATACTATAATAAACAAAACATAATTACAACAAAATAACAACATATCATCAGATAATTAATTTAAGCAAGGCACTCCAACTACGACTAAGGTTAATATGAAATCTTTGCAATATATAAATGCAATTAATGCATACCATAATCATTCACAAGAGCGTTCCATATTAAAGTTCAATTTACAAACATGGACTGATTCCTCCCTTACTTAATGTGAATTTTATATGAAATTTAATTTAAATTAAATTAAATAAAATAAAAACTATAATATATACATTTGGGAGTACAAATTGCAACGCTGGGTTATATGATGTTCAAGTGTGTTCCTTTGATAATAACGATATGCAATCTGGTTTTTTGTTCTCTACAGTAAACTAGTTAAAGCTAAATTTAATTATTTTTTTTGTTTATTAATAAATTAAGTACAAATTCAGTGTGAGCAAAAAAAGAAAATCATATTGAAATTGTTTCATAAATAGTTTGTATTAATTCTTATTGTTATGAAAACTTTATACATACGATAAAGTATTTTATAAAAAAAAAATTGAAAAACACTGTCTTTTAAAATTCTCATAAGGATTGCATTTTTAATTAAAAACAAAATGAAAAAAATTCATTAAACATATTGATGAAACTTTTTCATAAATATTTATGAAACCTCTTCGTATACATGATGAAACTTCTTCATAAATATAAAAAAGAGTTTCGAAAATTTTATATTACACTAAATTTAATAATTAAAATACTTTTATGTATTTATTGAAACGAACTCCATTCAGAAAACGAACTTATTTGTACACTCTCAAATAGAAGAGCAATCAGTCAAAAGAAGGGATAAGTTGACTGCCGTTATTTTGAAGCGGATACATTCAAAGACCATATGGTACAGGGTTGCATTTTGTATGCTCGCAACTGTATATAATATATCCTAACGTTAAGAGTATAATACTCAAATGCATTTCACTTAATTCCTGCTTACACTTATTATCTACGTTTACCTAACAAGTCTTAAAATTATAAAATAGAGAATTAAAAAATTAAAATAGTTTGAAAATAATATTTTTACATAATGATAGGATTAATATAAAATTATACTTATATGATTTAAATAAAAATAATAATAAAAAATAAAAACATATATGAATAGTATTTTATACGAACCCGAATAGTCCATCATTGAATTGCCAGTCGATGATATATCGCTTGATCCATCATCCATGCCACGACGTTTTGATATCAAACCGGGTGGCAATGAACCAGGGCCCGAGGGGGAAGGCATATGCCTGCTCAACGTGGCCATACCGGGCGAGGGTGCTCGACGTGGAGGCGTAGCTCTTCCTATGCCGGAATCTATTTCTAGCCGAAACATCAAAGGTATCATCAAGACAGCACAATCACAAAGTAAACAAATATTTGGATTCGTTCGGTAAATAGATGTAGATGGAATGATGGTGAATGATTCGAGTTACATTTGTTGTTGCATGTATATGCACAAAATACATAATTTTGGATGCATTGGTTTTGGTTAATTTTTGTATGTTTAAATGGATAAATTTTATTGTTATTTTTTTGAAAGAAAGAAATAATAACAGGAAAATTAATTTAGTAACAGTTAAAGCTTAGGATCTCTGTTGTTTACAATGATGACAAATGACAAATTAATAATATAATTTTATGAAGAAAAATTAAGATATAAAAAGGTATACTCTAAAAACAAATAACAGTAAAAAAACATTAAAACAAAGAAACATTAAAAAATAATAATAAATAAAAATAAAGTACAAAGACTTATTTAGGGTACTTAAAATCTGCCATTAAAATTGTAAACGTTATTAAGACAGGTCTATAATTCTATAATTAATATAAATGAAAATCTAATTGTATTTGGAAACCCCCATTATATATATATATATATATATATATATATATATATATATATATATATATATATATATATATCTATATATATATATATATATATATCTATATATATATATATACATATATATATAATGGGGGTTTCCAAATACAATTAGATATATATATATATATATATATATATATATATATATATATATATATATATACATATATATATATATATATATATATATATATATATATATATATATATATATACATATATATATATATATATATGTATATATATATATATATATATATATATATATATATACATATATATATATACGATATAATCGGATGAAAATAATTTTCAATTTAAATTAACAAACTAAGTTTTTTTCTGTTTTAATATTATAGGAACACTATGTTGGTCCATATTAAAGCATAAAAACTAACAAGGTTGGCAACTGATACCTTTTTAATAGCGTTATTCATTTCGAAACCCTTTCAAACTGATAACCAAATAATAATACCGGTATTTCAAAAACTCTTCCTTAATGTCGGTATCGGTTTTTAGCAAAATCAGTTGTTATATGTTCTTTGCAAAAATATTAACATTTTAATATAAAATATTAAAAATTGTTATTGCAGTTATCCAAACTAATGAAGTTTACTTCACTAATGGATGAACAACTTCTTAAATTTATTAAAAATGCAAACTAGCTTTTTAATAAAACTAATTTATTCACTGATCATATTTATGAAAACTTTATAAAAATGTTTGACAAATATTTCACAAATCTTTATCATTTTATTAAAAAAAAAAAATAATAAAAAAAACTCTTACAAATTATTTATTTCGGTTAAAAAACACTGCTGCTTGTAATTCTCATTAAGTATGCATTTTTATTTATTAACAAAATTAAAAAAAAAGAAATTATTTCTATACACAAATGATTGAAATCCAATTTAAATTGGATTTCACCAAATGAGGGAAATATTGACTCATTTGGATTTACGCTATGGAAATGTCACTCCGGTATATACATATATGTATATATTTAACAAAAACATTGATTTGTCAACAATAAGTCTAAGTAATAACATTGACCCATTTGGATACCGAATATTTGTTTAAATAAAACCATTACTTTTACCGATACCGGACCAAAAGTTTCACATCGTTCCACCAAATGAACTGAAATTTAGCACATATAATTTCAGAGACACAGGTAATAACTGTATGAAAGCGGCAAATGTCTTTTTCCAGCCGCAAGTGTCTTTTTTTGTTCTTTAGCCTTAACTTCTTTGAAATTTTCTTCCAAAAATTTTAAGATGAATTATCTCAATTTGTTTGAGATTCATTTTCGATTATTAGTAATGCTTTTGATCCAAGTCCACGAACAACAACGAGCACTAATTTTAAACATTTTCTGTAGATTTTGAGGATACACAAACAAAACATTTAGGAACATTTTTTGTAATAAATCTAAAAAGAACTGTTCATTTTTAAGATAACGTGCAGCCACTAAAATACTACTGAATAATAAATACATGTTTTCAACTTAATGCGAATTAACAATATCACGTCTTCGATTTAAGATTTTGCCACACTATTCCTCCGACGGAGTTATTCCTTTTAAAAACGATTACCATAAACTACAAACATATTTTTCATCTCAATAAAAAAAATAAATTTAGATCTAATTAAGTGATAAAACAATATTAGCATTATTAACAATTAAAAAAAAAACAAAATCAGTTTGGGCCGATTGCTAGTAATTGTGGTTGGATGAAAATATTTTTAAAGTGTAACATGACTTATTTAGTTGAATGATTATTCAAAGTATGTATAAAGAAAATTAATGTATAAAAACAATGAAACACTTAAAATTATAAATACATAAAACTTTTAAACAATAAGTACCACAAAGCCATCATACGTAAATTATAAGTGTTATGTTTTAATTTGATTTACAAGAAATCAAAAATAATCCACAATAAAAAATAAATAAATAATGGTAACTAAAACTCTTACCGCACAAGTTCATAAGTGAATTCGATTTTCGACCACGGAAATTTAGAGTACTTCCTTTGGCTACAGATATACGTGATAGAGTTCGACCTCGTTCGACATTTGGTTCTGGAAAAATTTCCACATTTTAAGGAGGGTGTATAGTATAATATGCGATAGTATTCTCAGTTATAATTGTAGGAGTAATTTGTATAAAAAAATACTTATTTTTGAAATAATAAAAACAATACATTATCCCTTCTTCCATTTCTCACTTAAGGTTAAATATGTTTATAATAAAAAAAAAAATATCCAGTAAACCATAAAATCCTAAATATTTGGTATATGTGGTTAAACATTTCGTGTACATTCGTACATTGGAATAGTTTCAAATGGAAATATGTATATTAAAAAGCATGCTTAAGGTAGGCATTAATAAAGGCGATGGATGCAATGAAACGAAAGTGCAACACAAACCGAAATTCATATACAGGCCGTATTATGTTGATAAAATTTTAGTATAAATAACGGTGGATGATTTAAGCAATAAAAAAAGAATAAGAAAAGAACTCAAGTAAACAAAACAAACTTAATCACAAAACAAAACAAACAAAAATCAATTTAGATGCTCTGTAACTTTTTGTTCATTTATGTATTTAATTCCCCACCACCAACCTTTAGATAATTTATAAGATCCCCGGCGTCCAATCGGTGTTGAACTTGTACTGGGATACTCATCTGGTGATTCTAGTAAAAGAAGAACAATTACAAATGGTCAATACCGACACGCCTGTATGTTGTTGTTGTTGTTAAAGCAATTATTTAAATCAAAATGAATTAACTTTCATGCAAGAGTACAACTAAGAAGACATATAAAACTACATGGAATAACAAATAACTGAAAAATGCCCATAATCATAATCACACCCTTTAAAAACTTAAAAAACAATATAATACAGGGGCAATTAATGTAGTGCAAATAGAAGCAAATTAATAAGAAAATACTTAAATAGTAATAATAAATAAAAGAAAGGGAAAATAAAATAAAATAAAATAAAACAACTGAAATAATTACCTTTAACTGTTAGGGAATCTTGAGAACCTCTGTAATAATCACGTCTCATTGGATTGGTATTTAATTGGCCATAGCCTTTGTTTTGATTCAATCAATCAATCAATCAATCAATGAATTCAACATAATAAAGAGCCATGCAACAAACAATTGAAATCAATAATAATAAATAAATTAAATGAGGGAAATCATAAAAGAAAATAAAACTTATAATAAACACCAAAGGATTAACACAAAAATTTCCCTTTAGAGCATCTCTAATTTACAAGTTTACCTGTAATATTGGTACTAGAACCCTTTTTACCACGACTAGATATGCTGGAAGCTTCACTTATATCCACAGACCCATCATCGACATGTATTGTCTTGGGGCGGGGACGCGTAGGCTTGGGGCGTGTTCTTGTAACAGTGTTTGTTTGCGAACTCGATTTGTGGTGGCCACCCACCATATCGGAACGATCCAGTGTTTTACCCTTTAAAATTAAAATTGTATTTAGACAAATTTGTGAACAACTTTTAATATTTGAATGCCTCACTTCTCTTTCGGCTTCCTCAATGGCTTTTTTAAGGCGATGCTGTTCGAGTATAGCTGCTCTGCGAGCCATTTGTTCTTCTTTTTTGCGTTGTTTCTCTTCTTCTTTTTCACGCTCAAGTTCTCGTTTACGAGCAGCCTCTTGTTCTTTCCGTTCCTTGGCCTCCTCCTGTTGCTGGCGCCGTTGAAGAGACAAAAGCATTATTTTTTCCTTACGACGTTCCATTTCCTCTGCGGATTCCTGCACAAAGATAATTATTACATTTTAATTATTATAAATATCAAATGCTCAATTTACCGGATCCAACGCCGAGGGATCTGTGCCTATAACTAAAGCTTTGTTCTTTGCTTCACGACTCTCCCGGCTTGATAATGGTGTACTGCTACCCAGAAGTGTTGGCGACGTGGAAGCTACAGATGGCGGAGGAGTTTGCGGTTGATTGTTGTTGATGTTGCTGTTGTTGTTGTGCGAAGATGAAAAATTCTTTAACTTTTGTTCGTTTTTGTTTTCACCCACTGCCAAGACCTGACTTAGATGTATTGGACTATCGGTATATTTGTTGTAGGTGGCTTTATTAATGTCCATTGTATTTTTTTGGCTGCTACTATTGCTGTTACTATTACTGTCACTGTAGTTCAGTTTGTGTACTTTGGGTCGTATTTTCGGTTCGACACCATCGCTGTTAAACATTTCATTAGCATAGATAGACGATTCTGAGTTGTTCGATAGTTGGTGATCTACGCTATCCAAACTCTTTTCTTTTTTGGGTGAGCGTTTAGCGCGCAAAGGTGGCTTAGGTCTTTTAGGCTGTTCATCATCGAAGGATATGTAGAAGCCTTTTTCAGCTGTATTCTTTTCAGATGATCGAGGATCCTAAAAAAGTAATGTTGCAATTATATTTATTATTTAATTGGCGTTTAAAAACATCGCAAGATCAACTTAAAACTATATAAGGACCTCTGAAATATATACCTAGAGCGGTCAATGATTTGCAAAAATAAAAACAGAAAACTGTTGTTGTTTTAAAAATTATGACCGGCCGTTTTTAAGTGCAGGACTTAAAATAATTAATTTGAAATTATTGTTAATATTTTAGTACGCACCTGGAAGCTATTCGGATGGAGTTGTGGACGTTGAGGTGATGGTATTCTATAGGTTAGATTACCACTTGTTATATTCAATTTTTGCGGCATCATATCGTTGCCACCATAATCGTCGTAGTTGTTGTCTCTCATTTCATCGCGTTGATATTGTTGAGGGTGATGCGATTGTTGTTGTGAATGGTGGTGTATAGGAAAACTGTATTCAGAAAGACCTGTGGATTGCATTTTTTCAATTACGTTACGTTCGATTTCATCGATATCGTCCTCATCGCCAATAAAGCAAATACTTTGGGGCGCCATCACATCATCCGGTGGCGTAGGAGCAGACGATGCCTTTGGAACTACATTTGGTGATCTTGCTTCTCTTAGATTAGTCATTGATTGCTGCCTTTGCACTCCTCCTCCTCCTCCTCCACCCCCACCTCCCCCTCCAGACATGCGTTGGCTGTGTAGCGGTGAGGAGTGCACTGGGTATATTTGTTGATGTTGACCATCCCCGTTTTGATGCATGGATGACCGGTGATGCTGTATGTTATTTTCCATTTGAGGACTTCCCCAGGATGGTCCACCATCGTCATGAGATTTTGTTGGTCGCCTTTGCGTTTGCCAAGCATTCACATCCACCATTTGCATGGCATCAAATGATGGTTGTGCCCATGTTCTTCTTTGCGTGGGATACTGTTGTTGGACTGGGGGTTCGTGTCCGTAATAATTATTGGGCTGTGGCGACATGTTTGGCTCACGACCACCATGCATCGATTGTGTGGGATAATCATCGTAAATACTTTGTCGAGGAATGTACTGTTGGTGCGGATGATGTGACTGCAAGGGTGCTGCTGACGGATTGTTATACTGTTGGCCACCGAAGCTGTGGTTATTACTGCTGTTGTTGTAAGGCACGGCATTGTTGTCATTGTAATGAGGCTGCATTGTGTTGTATTGAGATTGTTGCAACATGGGCTGTTGTTGTTGTGGTTGTTGCTGCTGCTGCTGTTGTTGCTGTTGTTGCGCATACATATTATAGGGGGAGCTTTCGTTAATATACTGCACAGGCATAGTTTGCATTTGTTGATAAGGATCCCGGCTTGGTGGTCTGGAACCATACGGATTACCAACGCCAGCATTGAATGATTGTGGCAAATGAGGTGATGACCCAAAATTAGGCTGATGTTGTAATGGTCTGGTTGGATAGGGGTCAGCTAAATGTTGTTGTGAACCAAAATTTTGATGTTGCTAATGGAAGGAAATGTAATATTTTTTATTTAATGCATCGTTAAGATAACATATTTATGTTGTAGGAATATAACAAAAGAAAACTGTTCTTTGAAATTAGCTCAGATATATTTTGTATTAATAAAATGTATGAATGTACGTATGAATCAAAAGTGTGATATCTCATATTATAGTAGTACCTTAAATAAACAAAAACAAATAATGACCAAAAACAAGATTTGTTTTTATTTGTTTTTATAAACTGATTAATAACTGAGTTGTATTCGCCAGAGATTGGCCAGAGAACAAAAATGTGGATATTAATCTCAATGTTGGAAAACGTGTAACATGTGCATTAAAATGGTTTCAAGTGCTGTAGATGTTTACCTGATTCAACATATTTGCAATTTGTTGGGCCTGCAGGAGCTGTTGAGCTTGCATTTGTTGGGCCTGTATCTGATTTTGCTGGGTAGCTAGTCTTTGTATATCTTGTTGTATATCTTGCAGATTCATATTCATAATAGCGATGCTCTGCTGTATGAGTTAATGGTGTAAAGGTTGTACAAGTTAAAAATGTAGTTAATCACGATTAAGGTGGGTAAAATAATTTTGTATTGAGACTCAAAACACTCGGCCAACTTTAAGATGATCAAAAGTGTTGATCGTTGAAAGCAACTTGAAAGCAAGTGATGTCAACAGTCGCCAGTGTTAATGAGAGTCTGAATCTACAATATACACCGAAGAACAGATAAATCAACGTTGGAAATGATCAAAATTTGAATGACAGACCCATCACTTTGATCTGCAAATTTAATTTTTTACATTTAATTTGAGATGAAAAATTTTCTTCTTTTACTAAAAAGTAAAATGCAGAACAAAATGATATGCCTGTTGCGGTAATTTATCGGTAACGGCAAAAGCGTTCCCGTAGGAACTCAAAATTGTGCCTAAATGGCTATGTGGTCTGTTTTGACGTACGGAACACACCTTATACCTTTTTATTTGTTGATAAAATTGTTCGTCAGTGTATCTTATATATATGTACATATATTCACATTAAAAATTGCAACAAACTACTATGACTCTATTTATCATTAACGATCGCACTTTATCAATTAAATGAATAAATGTTATTGATGGTTTAAGTTAGTAACATAACAAATACTCATAGATAGACTTTATAAATGAATAGCATAATTAACACAATGTGTAGATGACTAATGAAATACTCTATAGGCAAAAATTATTCAAAAAAAATATAGGATATAAACGTACCTGATATTTATCCAAATCATTTGGATCGATGTCAGAAGTACGTTTCGAATCATTACTCATTGTTTCCCATTTCATATAATCGGCAGCATCCAAAAAATCATCTTGATTTAACTGAAAAAAAAAAACAATACATGTATTTATAAAATGTTGAGATATCTGTAATCTTTGACACAACACCTTAAGTCGACATCTTATACACCAAAGATGTGAGACCACTCAAATCAACTTATTTCAAAATTATATAAAATTTCAATTTCTCAAGAGAACTTAATTCATTTGTAACCCAAGAGATATTCTCATGCATCATCCCTGTAGCAGCTTTAAACGGATATATAAAACGTTTTAATGAAAACAATGTACTCAGCAATGTACTCATTACAAACAAAACCAAAAAAAAAAATATCCCAGGCAGAAAAATAAGATGGGATTTTTAAAAATATTGTTGTTATAACTATTTTTTCATTTATAAGACATGGATATGATGGGAATCGAATCCAGATCCCCAGATTGTAAGCCAAGGCCTCTACATACTAAGCTAACCAAACATACAATGCATGTTGCCAACAATACATTAGATTGATGAACTTAACATTTTTTTTATGGTCTTGTTGTGTTTCGAACTCGTGCAGTCAGATTGCCAGACAAACGCTCTACGTACTAAAGCTAACGAGGCGTATAACACACGACAGCTAAAATAATAATAAATGAATGATAACAGTGGCTAACATAAAAACTAGCTAACTTGCCAACTAAGGCATAATTCAGTAAAAAAAAATAAATGGATTTTAGGAAAACTGATAATTAAAAAAAAAAATTATAAAGAAAATTTAATTTTATAAAAAAAATTATATTAAATTTTATATACTTGCAGAAAGTAGTTGTCTAATAAAGATAATGGGCTTGAAAACGAATTCTATGCATTAAAGGCTCACTTGACTTCTCTTCAATGGTTTAATAAATCTTAACTCTGCGATTATGAATCACAGCGTAAGATTTAATTTTTCAAGAAACGATAAACGGCACGAGAGCAAATGCATGTTTTACAAATAAGTGCTTTTGTTAAAAGTCCACAGATATATTTATAAATTAAATAAATTTGTATGTTTATACCTTTTCTTGATAGCGTAATAAAGCCATTTCAATCCTACGCTTATCTTGTTCAATCTTATTTCTTTTCTCCTCCAATTTCATGCGTATATTGGAGAGTTTATAAGTGCTTTCCAATGAACGTGTATCGTCATCAAATGTATCTATAAAACGTAATGATTTAAATTATGAGTGAAGTGAATTGAAAGTTAAATACAAAATAGAATACTTACCACCGCCGCCGCCGCCGCCACCGACACCACCACCACCACTTTGATTATTCTGCCAATTTGGAGTTTTCATATGCATACTAGCATTGGACGATTTCCTAGTAAGAGTTGCATTTGGATCGCGTGGCGGTTCCTCTGTTACCAAATCAGGACTATTGGAATGCTTTTGCGCAGTACTAATGGCGTTATTGGTTTTATTTTGTAAATTGGACACTAAATTAACGTTGTCACAACTTTGGAAAAAAAACAAAACAAAACAAAAACAGGTTTAAAATTAATTATTAAAATAAAAATAATATATTAATTATTTTAAAATACCTTGGTTGCCGTCTAAGAGGTTCTTGTTTTTCCGTATCGTGATCTTGTTTTTCTGAACCAGAATCAGTATCATAGCCCAATTGCAAAGTACCTCTAGCATCTACAATGGAAGATCGTATGGGTACCACATGTTCTAAAAGTGTTAATAAATCCAAATGTAAAATGAATTACGTAAAATCTTTGCATATATTTAAATACCAATTGTAGTATTTGAAAGTTTGCGTTCTCTTTCTCTGTCAAAACGTTCGATATTATTTAGCTGATCCTGAGAACCTCCAAAGTTTTCAATAGTTAATTGCGAGTCCTCGCTAGATGAATTTCTACGTGATCGACGTCCTGGTTATAACAAAAATAAAAGATGGAAAAGAATGACATTGCATTAAATTTAAGATTTTATAAAATTAGTTACCTGCATAACTGGGTCGGCGATTTGTTTCCCAATTACTTGGTCTACCAGCTGGCACATTATCACCTAAATGATAATTTAAAATAAAAATATTCATTCTTAAACATATTTGTGTTTTTGTTTTTAATGAAAAATAAATATTAATAGACAAATAAAGATCCAACTAGTTTACAAGTGAAGAGTTGTTTAATTAAAATTATAATGCTGTAGGACAAACCTCGTTCATCGGCTTTTGATTCAATATTTGTTTTCTCTTTAGCCTGCCTTAAACGGGCTGGCATCAAGGGGTCCTGTTGCTGCATATGCATGGACGATAGTGTGGTAATACCACGTGATTTGTGCACTACAAATGCTAATGAAAAAAAAAAAAATAAATAAATAAAACAAACAAAATGAACTTATACAAATTGCAAATAAAATAATAACAAACACCCGAGATTACCTTCGTTTTCGAAATGAGTATTTTCAGCCATTAAGTGATGATCAGATTGTGATGGTGTTGGTTGTATGGATGGTGCTGGTTTGTTTATGAAGCCACTTGCAGAATTTGTATATGTAACTAAAAATGCAAAATATTATAAACAAAAAAAAAAAGGAACAATGATTTATATGCAATCAAACTTAATAAATTGTAAATCAAATAAAATGTAAACGAAAACAATGCTTAAAAATGGTTAGAAAACAGGATGGAACCTCAAGTAGCAATTATCACTATAAAAAAAGCAGTTATCAATACTCACAATCAACAAGAGATAATCCAAAATTTAAATTTAAATATGTATTTATCAACAAAAAAAAAAAACAAAACTTTTTTTTAAGAAACACACACACGGCTTAAAATGGGATTCACATCATGTGACTTGGAAGGCTCAAAATACTCATAATATGTGATTTCTATGGGGCAAACTCATGGACATAAATGGATCATAAGTTAACGTATGAAGAATGTGTGCTAAATGTAGTGAAATGCTTAAAATAAACTGTGTGGGAAATATCTAACTCTATGAAAATTGTGTTATAAAAAAGGTTAACAAAAAAAAAAAAACTTATCGGTGGACTTTGACAAAAGAAATTTTCTTATTTTAAAACAAAAATTTCAAGACAATCTTGAAGATTGTCTACTTTTTTGTTAGAATTTATTAATATTGTGTTCATTTTTAAGGTTGTCAAGAAAGATAATATTATAAATGCTCGTGATCTCTCTCTCTCTCTTGATTTTATATTTTAATTTATTAATTGGCCTCCAGGCTTTCAAATTACAAAATTTTGAATTAATAAAAAAAAATTCTTTGTCAAAACTCCACAAAAATGTAAAAGAAAAATGATATACAGTGAAATCGTCCATTAGAAGTCACTTTCATAAACAAGAACTTCTCTACAGAGGTTCTTGATAACGGACAATCTTTTGACGACGTCCGTGTACTGGTAGATTTTACTGTATGTGTATGCTTCTTGATATTATAATAAACATGCACCTATTAAAAAAAATAATAATAATAATCAACAAAATTTTAATTAAACAAGCATAAATAAAATAGTAAATGTAAATGAGGAAATTAAAAAATATATGAAATTTGTTTTCTGTTACTTTAAATGTTTTGCAAAACAATCATAAACAATAAACACAAAAACGTTAAATATTTGTTTTATTTTTCTTTTTTTTTTTTCAATATTGACCTTGAAATTGAGGTCTTGTCGAGGGCGAAGAAGATGGTTGATCTAATTCACTTCTTAGATCTGGTATTGGTGTTACTGTAGGCATAGTTAAACCTCGACGATGATAAATTCCATGTTCATTGGCACCTGCATTCTGTTTTGCTATGATTTCTGTTTTGATTTTCAACATTATATTTTGTAATATGTAGTGTAATTTATTATTTTTTTATTATTATTTGCATTTAAAAACAACAGAAACAGTGAGAGAAAGAAAGAAGATAAAAGAAAATATTTTTAGTTTTAATGAAGTCTTTTAACACATATTTGTATACATATTATGTGAAAAAAAGGGGGACACAAAAAAAAACAAAAAAGAATTTTGTTTACAACAATTAGTGTATAGACGTCAAAGGACACAGTACATATAACAACAATAACAACAAAATTTAATCGCTTACGCTATTTTATAGCTTCTGGACCCATATATAGATATGATATGTTATTTAGTACAACATAAATGTTTGTACATAAATAAATATATTTTAAGGACAATGTGATTACATAAAATGAATTTTTTCAAATTATTTCTGCATTATGTAAAGTATGTAACGAATTAAATCTGTAGAATTTTATTTGTCAACAATACAGCTGAGCTGAGTGTGAATAATTTACAAAAATTATTTGTTGCAATATTTCTACAGAATTTTTTTTTTTTTCTAAATTTTTTGTCATTAATTTTTATTTCAATGATGATTAGTTTCACTTTCAGAATTAGTGAATTTAAAAACAGATGTGTGTGTTTCTTTTAGTATACAAATGAAACAATTTTAGTTACTCTTAAAATAACCCGAAACCAAAGTAAATTTAATGCTTATTTAAACCGAGTTTTAAGGATGTAGATTATCTTCTTTTACTTAGTTAAATGAAATGTTTTTATTTTATTTCTATAAAAACTAAAATACAAGAAAAAGTTGTTCCAACTAAATTTATGTTCATAAACTTGGAAATAACAAAATTTAACTGACATCCCAAAAACTCGGCCTTAATGAGTTAAATATAGGAAATGGCCGAAAAAAAATATTTATCTCCATATCATTACCAATAACATGGAGGTTCATCTACATAATATCCTATTCGCAGTGTTCGATTTATAATCTAACAGGACAGTCTTGTTTAAGGGTGCACTTCAGATTTCGATCATATGGAAGTGTATACTAGATATTGAGCGAAATCCAACCGCATCCGAAATCAGATTACAGGTGCTATAAATGCAGATAGTTAAAATTTTGATTGTATTATATAAACTTTAACCCATTAAAAACTAATGTGGCTTTTGTGCAAACTTCAATCACAATACATTTTGTTGCAGTTGTAAGACATAAAAAGTGCTAAATTTCATACATTTTCTTTATTGAAGACTTTAAATGTATTTTGAAAATGTAATAAATATTAGGTTCATTCGATTACATTACATTCGCCTAGAATAAGTTAAAATTCTTGAGATATTTTGAAAGTGGTTTAATATGGAAGTATCTGATAACTCTTTGAGAAGAAAATGTTCTAAAATATATTTAGTAGTTATAACAAAAAAAAAAAAAAAAAACGTTAAAACAATCAGCGTTTTTTGTAATTCAAAAAACACGTGGCGAAATTTTTTTCCAAAGATTAATTTCAAAACTGTTGGGTCACATCAGATTTTTGAGAAATCCTATATTTGAAAATTTAAAAAAAATAAAAACTTCATAATTCTCATAAGGTTAAAAGTTACAGAAACTAACAGTTTTGAAACGGAAAAAAATTTTAGAACATTTTATTAGACAAATTATAAAGTTTTGGGAAAAAATAATGGAAAAACCTTATATCAAAATTTCAACTGTTTTCTTGGGTCCAATAATTATTTGAGTTTTAAATTATTTGTTACGACATTAACCGAAATAGAAGCCATTAATCGAGGGATCGGTTAATCCAATAACCAAATTGGAAATATAAGTATACACTTTAGAAAGTTAGCACTTCGATTGTCAAGAGAAAAAATGGATTTATTCACCTACAAAGTCAACAATATTAATCGAATTAAAAAGTGCAATGTTTAGGTAAAGAGCGTTTTGTTCAGTGGTTTTCATATTCTTTTAATCACCGACTTTGAAGACTTTGACAAAATATTTAGTTCTAAAAATGACAGTGGGTAATTTTGCCGTGTTATTGAAAAGGATTTTTTTTTTACTTTCAACTACCAAAAAAGCCTTTCTTGTGATATTTAATTTAGCTTAGTTTGTTTTTTACGTGGCCAAGGGGTGATTGTGACTTGAAATTTTATAAATACATATTAACCAATACCAATAATAAAAAAATACCTCTTCGAAATAATAAAAAGAACAAAGCAAAAATGAAAATAAAACACAAAAAAAAAACATAATTACAGGAATAAAAAAAAACTTACCCAAAGAATCCATTCCAGGGTAAGTAACGCAATTAGCTGGATGTATTTCAAACAAATTAAAAAGATCGGCTAGTAGAACTAGAAGGTTCAATTTCATTGATCTGCAACAAATAGATAACATTAATATAATTTGTTGCACCTACATATATGTTTGCGTTTTTTAAAAGAATACCCTCTCATGTAAGTGACATCTTCAGGAAGCATATGGAACACATTGTATGGCAGATATTTTTGGGAAAAATTGCTCACTAACAAAACATTGTGTATGGAGTCTTCAACTGCTGGCAAATAGTTTATGCGCACATCTGTCCACTGCACGACCTTGGGGCAATAGTAGGATATTAAAAGTGCCAAACAAATGCCATCACAAAGATCTTGAAAATCGCGAACGGGTGGTATGTCTGGAGCCTGTAAACGCTTGCCCTACAAAGACAATTGAGTGAGCGGTTTCTAGAAATGTTACAATCAGTTAAGTTAAATCAAATTACATTTTCATCTTCCGCAGCTGTTTGCACATCACGTTCAATGCGTTTTTTTAAAGCAGCACAAGTATGCGAGACCCATCCCAGAATGGTGTGTTCAATGTGACCAACTGCAGAAGGTTGACCACTATTTCCAGAAATTCTCTTAATTGCATTATTCACACGATCATTAGAGGTTATTTCCTTGGCGTACAGCATCATAAGTGACTCCACAACAGCCATATGAGCCATCTGAAAATTAAATGGCGCGGTGGTGAATTCTTTTAAAATGAAACTACTTTAGTTTAGTACTTACAATCCTTAAGGGATTCGTTTGTATTAACACCGTTTCCGTTAGTGGCATTTCGGGGGACTCGTTGACAGGGACACCTTTGCGAGATAATGTTTGCAAGATGGACCAGTGATTAAGGCTTTGGTAATTAGGATCTGAATATAAATTCGAAAGCGTTTGGCAATACAATGAGGCATTTCCCAAATCGACTACAATCTTAGGCTTGAGTCGTTCCTGGTTTTCGTGATCACGATAGAATGGTTCCTTAAGGTTGTCTGGTACACGATTATTGTATGCTTTGGATAATAACCACTTTACCGATGCACGATAACGAGCCTGAACAAGAAAATATATAAAATATATCTACATTATATTTGACATTTTACACATCAAGATCTTGTGTGCTAAATACTAATGGCCCTAAACAAAATGAGGTAGTTAGCGGCAACTTATGCATTGCACCCAACAAGCTGCTTATTAAAATCTAGAATGCTATTGCAGAGTTTATTCAAAATGATTTTTGAAGTCTTCCGACTAAAAAGCATCGTTTTTAACATTCGCTTTCGTTATATCAATTTTAGTTGCATTGACATATCCTGATTTGAACTCCAATTAAATTGGAAGAAATCAATGCATAATTTGAATGTCTTGTCTTTAGATCAGCAAGTATCAGCAGCAGATTCCATATCCATTATTTTCTATAAAATATCGTCACTTACAGCACTTACAATCACGGATTTTGTATAGCTGTTAACTTGGGTACACAAATCTAAAGATGATTTTATATCTGCTTTTGTTCAGAACTGGCAACGCTTGGTTCTCTGTCTGCTGTGTAAAATCCATTTGAATAATATGATTCTTAAATTTTTATCTTTTATTCTAGTTTTTTTCTTCTTTGACAAAATTTGAAAATTTTTCCTAAAAAAATATTCCTTGTTTTTATTTTTTTAGAAGCAATCGTTGGACCATAACCTTTTAGGTGAAGTAGACACGTTCAATAAAATTGATAATTTTTTTGAAATTCGACTTATCAGAACAAAGAATTCAAAAACAAATTGTTCTGATTGTTATTCAAAAAGTTATTAATTTTATTGAAGATGTATGTGAACTCCTTTTTATAGTAAAACATTATTTTAAAAAAAATTGAAAAAAAAATCCAGATATTTAATATATAAAAAAAAAACACTACTTCAAAAAATAATATACCAAATCCAATTGTGAAATATTCCTTTTAATTATGCTGCTCCTAATCTTTTTCTCATGTTTCGAAATCAAGTTCAAACTCCACATTCTCTAAGTAGCTGTCCTTATTATTTCCACTAAATTTTGATGTAACAAATTTATGACACAATATTCCAGATGCATATACCAGCTAAGCGTATGATAAATTTTAGTTTAACCAATAATTATTTACGCAAAACTGCGTGGCAATTATTTAAAATAAGAAGCAAATGCAGAACTATTTTTAGGATACATTTGTTTATTTTTGTTGGATGGTTGGTTGGGTTGGTTGGTCGTTGGTTTGTTTGTGCGTGTGTTTAGAATTATGTCAGCATTTTGTGGCTAAAAATTCTTTAGCTCATGACAAAATTAGAGAGGGGGCCTGTTGAACCTGTTTTTGTCGGATGCCAGAAAAAAGAGCTAATATTTAAAAGAAAAGTGAAATTATCAATTGGAATTTAAAGTTAGTAATGACAAAAAAATAATACATAATGTGTAGGTTAAACTTAATATACAAATATCCATTCATCCAACACTTACGACGCCAATAGTTGTTAAAATACTCGTATTAAACTATGCATGTATGACCGACCGACCAACCGACCAATGACGACATAACTTTATTTATTCTCGTCGTCGATCAGCTTTAATGACGGACGATGGACGACAGACAAACAAACAAAAGTGTACAACATACTGTGTATTGACAGAATTATGTACATCATTTACAACACAGAAAACGTAAAGGGGTCTCGTTGGGGTTAGGTTTTAAGGGGATGGGGGCAGAAATTGTATGAGTTTACTCGCATTCTGTGTGTGGTTCGTTGGTTGGTGTATGAATTTGTTAATGTTGTTATACAAAAAGTTGACAGCTACTCTTTTGGCAATAGATGTAGGCGAATAACACCACCCGGTGAAAAATGTTTATAAATTTTCAAATATGATCGTAATGTTGAAATATGATAAAATTAAAAATATATTCAAATGGCTTTCGATTTTGATGAATTAATAGCTAAGGAATTAGCTACTTTCAAGCTCATGAATACCTACGATTACCTGTAAGCAACAAGAACACATCATCAGCAAATAAAAACGTACTAGTAAACTCAGGGAGATTGTTTATTTAGAGAATACATAGAAGAGGTCATAAAACAGACCCCTCAGGAACACCAGAATAAAGTGGAAGAATACTGGATTCAATACCATTTACCACTACAACCTGAGAACTATCATTTAAGTACGACAATATAAGCCTACAAGCGGATTTAGAAAAATTGTTCTCATAGCATCATCAATTGAATCAAATGCCTTAGAAAGATCAAGAGAAACAAAGCATATTTGGCCCAGAGGGCTGGATTCTCAAATATTTGAATAAAATAAATAAATCAAAATACTCAATTTATCACTGTTAATAATTTCTCTAAAAGAATATGTAAGGCTAAGAAGTAGCGACGTTGTACTCGTACTATAACCTTGAGGAAAGGCAAATTGTGACTTATAATCATAGAGTGGCAATAAATATTTTCTTTTAGGAATATGCTCAGTTATCTTTGATAAAGCAGAAAGTATAGAAATAAGCAGTCTTGCAAGCTGCCTTATTCCTAAGCCTACAGTAAGTTCTCCAATTTTGCAAAGAACGATAAAATTGAAAGGCAGAATATGACAAATCCTTAAGAGATCTCGGTAAAACAATATCTTTTAAGTTTATCCAGACATTATTATCACAGTGAACCCTTTTCCTAACAACATGATGATGATAATGCCAATCACTATAGGTTTTTGGGTATTGTTCTTGACAGTAACCTTCCATTTAAAGAATATATTGAGACATTAAGTGTGCGGCTCCCTTCGCAGGATTTATAGTACTAATCTTTTTCTCCCTTTTCGTAAAAATCTTATGATAGCTGTTAATGTCTATTATTATATTTAGATGTAAATGTAAAAATCACCATTATACAACTACTGGACTAACTGGAAGTTTCAAATAAAAGTCAGAATTAAATTTAATTGAAAATCTAATAATTGACACATTAACTAACAAGTAGACGATGCCTCTGCATCGTGGGTATGTTTTAAAAAATTAAAATATAGATATTAGTATCACTTTTATATTTTTAAAAATGTATCGTGCAAGTTTTTAAAATTTAAACCCAATAATGATTCAAACAATATTTTCATACTTATTGTGCTGGAGTGTGCTATTAAAATAATTATATTTAAGCCTTCAAACCAATAAACAAGACTGGAATTATACTTGATTTCAACTTGAAATCCATTGAATTTACAAGTAACAAAAACGTTAAATAATTTAATAAATACAATATGATGAAAAAACTTATTTACAGTACACATTTTGTATTGTCAATCTACTGCGAATATATTTCTAATTTTTTGTTTCTTTTACAATTTATATATAAAACGTATCATATACATTGTGATCATATTTGAACATTTTTCACCGGGGCATACAAAGTATTTTATAAACTTTTAACAGAACACCCCAACAATATCTTATATGTTTTTTAATTTATTAACTAACATTAAAAACTGGTATCTATCGCGTCTATAGTTAACAATATTCAAATGGTCAAACAATAATGTTTTACCATAAATATTTTGGAAGACTGAAATTAGTAATATATTTGTTTAGTGAAATTATAATGGTTGCAATAGAATTGAACATTGCTTTGCTAAGCGTTTGGTTCATTCAATGAACCTGCAAAGCTGAACCAATAATCTAAAATTAAAATAATGTATTATGGGATTGTCTTGAATAATAAAACTTATTTCCTCGTTTCCTCAACTAATTGATTTAATATTTAATTATTCCATTCATTATTGGATTTACAACATACCTGACGAATTTCTTGTGTTTCATCCATTGTGCGATTTTATACTATTTTCGTTTACAAATAGACAATTTTTTCTCAAAAAACCTGGTACTAGCAGCGATTCAAAGCAGTACAAGTGACTCTAGAAAACAGCAAGCAGCAGCAGCGGCGAATGAAGTCAGAGGAGTGTTTTTCTTCCTCTTCTTCGGTTTGTGTGCTGTTTGTCTTGTACTTCTTTTTTGCCTTTTTCTTTTTTTGTTCGTCTTTCTATGTTACTTTTGGGTAGCTTTGCACACACAGGGCAGGCGTTTCCACATAAAAATATATAAAAAGTATTTTTGCCTTTCCGCTTACTTTCACCGTGACTTAATGCAAAAAAAAAACTTTGCTAAACCGTTTGAATAGTTCCTTATTTTGATGGCCTTTTTATTTTTCCAATTTATTTTTTTAATTATAAACTTTTTGCGTCTCCTACTTCTTGCTGTTGCTGCGAGCAAATTATAATTATGTTAATTACTTTATCATCATCAAGTTCAGTGTCCATTACAGAGAAGAAAAATAACTGCACTTTAGAAGAATAACATTTTACAGATGCAGAAAAATTGGAAGCAAGAAGCAGAAAATGATTCACTCAATCACAGCCGCGGTGGGCGTAGGGGTTTAATTTTTTTCAGTAAGCGGCCGTAGCAGTGGCCGAAGTCGTCACCGTCAGCTGTTTATACTTTTTTGTTTTTACCCCTTCTATTTTGTTTTCTTCTATAGCATTTATTAAAAAATACTTTAATTAATTACAAATAAACCATTTTCAGTAATTTTCTTTATAGCAAAACTATTTCTAAACACTTTTTTCACTATGCAAAAAATTAACACAATTTTTTTATTGGTATTTTTCTGGCAGTCGAATCTGCTTTGTATGATATTAACTCTATTTTATTCTCTCTCACCAACTTCACTTTGCTAATGACATAGCAAATTTTTGTTCTCTTTCTATTTTTCTTATAACGACAAAAAAAATATGCACTTTCAAACAGGCTATTACAGGAATTAAGTCGATTTTGCTATACAAATTTTCCAAAAATTAAAGGTTTAGTTAATATTTTTTTAATTCTATTATTGTTTTTCTTTTTTATTTTATAATCTTTCGGAGCTTTTTTCTGTTATACCTGTTCAGCTCAATCCGTCGTGAAATAATAGATGTTAGTTTGACAGCTACAGTGCTGCCACGTAGCGGGGAAGTGGACTTGGGCTTACGACAGATATATGAGGAACGAATTTAGGGATTTTATCCCCATTTTGAATGTTTTTAGGGATTTAAATTAAATTACTCTGTGAATAACTTTTAATAATATACCTTCTTCTAGGGCATTTCTTTTTAAAAACTCTCTATTTTCGTAGAATGATTTTTCACCATAATGAATTTTCCGTGAAAATTTATTACAATTTGTTTTCATTAAATTTAATATACAAGATTGTTATATATCTAGTGAAATAGTTACATTTTGGGTTTCTCACAAAATAAAAAAAAATATTAATTTTTAAAAGTTAAATTATGATTTGAGACCACTAAAGTTCGAGAGAAATTTTTCCAGAGAAAATCAATTTACTGTACTGACATACTGCTTGTCAAAATTCATTTGGATTGACAGCTGTCAAACAGTTGATTTATTTATTTATGATATTTATTTCAATTCAAGGTTTTAAATTGTGGCAGAATATTAAAAAAAATATAATAAAACAAACACTTACGGCGGCAAAATATTTGTAAAAAGAAAAAGGAAAATAGTTTAAAAGAATTGTTATTAGCTGTTTTCTTTAAATTAAGTATTTAAATATATAATTGAATTGGGTATTTCAATCTGCAAAATGGGGATATGAGCTAAAACTTTTTTGTTAGCACTAGACCGTTCCAAAGGAGGCAGCATCCGATTTAGATAGCTGCCAGATTGTATATAAAAAATATGAATTTTTTTATTATCTGGCAATGTCATCATCTCAACCCAGTGTAGAAAATCACATAGCCACATATTTGGTAGTGGTAACTAGTTGCCTTCCTATTACATTTCTTGTAGCTTTTATGTGAAGAAGTCGCGCAAAATAATGTGATCGTGACGGGTATCGAACTTGTGAATTCAAATTGTCATTTGTGTTATTGGTTTCACCTATATGCTAAAAAGTCGGCATCGAGAAAAACGTTAAAGTTTACATAAATTTAGTTTTAACATCTGGCAGTACTATTTAGTTTTTTTTTCGTGTGTTTCAATTTGGTCACATTTTTTTTTACATATTTTATTGAAGTTTGCATTTTAGCAATTATTTTACATAAAAGTATTCAAAAAGTGTTATATTTTGTGAATTCAACAAAAGTTTTATCATAACTATGAGTGAAGTAGTGAAAAATAGGAACTTATAATTTGCAAAAAAGCAATATACAATGGATGCTCTAAGAGGCTCCAGCAGTGTTGTTTTTGTAAAAATATAAAAAATATTGTGTTATAGTAGAGGTGTGTGAGGCTTTATGTTGTTAAATTATAACCTCTATATAAAAAAGAAATTATGAACAGGAACAATTTTGTATTTTCAGGGTAAGTCAAATTTTTAAGACCACGTAAAATATTTCTGAATGCAAATGAACAGTATTGCCGGTTAGAAGATAATATTTTTGGTTATTTCTATTTTAAAAAAATCAAACTAAATTATGGTGATTTAAAATTTTTAAGTTGTTTGAATTTAATAAGCTAACGTGCTGGCGGTATTTGATGTGTTTAGTTACTAATTGCCATATCCTTAGCTTATTGGTTTGACCCACTGGCCATCTTTGAAAAAATTGAATTTGGAATTCATTATATATGTAGTAAATATCCTCTTTCGCATTCCGGAACCCGTTTCCCGATATCTTGTATCATATCTACGCTAGGCAAGAGTGCAGTTTGTCGGGCGTTGCTCAAAAAAAAGAAAAAAATATGACCTCTGGAATAAAAAAAATAAAATTTTTTTCTATCTTTCATTTTTGGGGCCGAGATCTGTTAGGTCCCTAAAAACCGGTAAGCTTACTAACATGTAAGTGAGGGTACTCCCTCTAGATCCATATCAGACCTTTGGGGTCTCGAAAAAGTTTACTTTATTTAAAAAAACAAAATATTTATGACACCCTCTGAACTAAAAAAAGAAATTTTTTTATCTTTCATTTTTGGGGCAGGTGTCCGGGGCCCCTCAGACCCCAAAAACCGATACGCGTCTTAACATACATAAATGTGTGGGTACCCAAATTAAAGGAAATTTTCGAAGGATCTCAAAACTTCGGTCAACAGGCTCCCACCCCAAAAATGGGAAATGTTTTAAAAAATCGCACGATTTTAAGAAAGGATACGATTTAACGCGATTTTTTTAAAGTAATTTTACAATTTTTCGGCGCCGCAGTTAAAAAAATTTTAAAAAATCACTCGAATTCGTATCATCTGGCAACACTCCTTAGCTTAGTTTTTTTTTGCGCAATTTTTCTAACTGGTTGTGTTTTATTAACACATTTTATTTTATTAATTATCTAATCGAATATTTGCATTTCAGTCTTTAATTTTGCATTAAAATATTCAATAAGTTTTATATTTTATGAATTCAAAAAAAGTTTTATCTAAATTATGTGTTAAATAGGGAAAAATAGGAACTTACAATTTGCAAAAAAAAGCAATATACAATGGACCCTCTAAGGGGCTCCAAAGACTTTATCATTGTGTTGTTAGTGTAAAGAAAAAATATTGTGTTGTAGTAGAGGTGTGTGTGTGAGGTTTTTTGTTTTTGTAAAATAAGCTCTAAAAAGATACAAACTATGAAAACACGAATAGTTTTGTATTTTCAGGGTAGTCAAATTTTTATTCACAATTAATGTTCATTTAGTCAGGCGCTTACCATGTTTCACAACTGTGGTTGTTGTAGTTGTTGACAGCATATGACAGTAGCACTAGTTACGTTTGCGGTTGGTGTATTTACTAAAAGTAAAATTATTCATGACAGTTGTCATGAGATGACAGCGAATAAATCATTCTGGCATTACTGTGTTGTCAAAGGAAATGTATAGACTTTAATAGGTGCTACAGCTACATAACTGTTCACGCTGCAATGTAAAGTTGTATATTACAAAATTCTTGTTTTTTGGGTCAATACTTCACTCGGACTTTAATGGTGTCAAAGCAAGTCTACTAATACATCAAATGAAACTTCTGCCAGCAGCCACACAATTTTTTCCATACAATTTGCTGCCTGTTAGCAACATTTTGCTCATCATATAAAATACGGAGAAAAAATAGTTTTGTTGCTGGCGGCAACTTCATTTGATGTGTTTAGTAATAAACTGTCAAACACTGAATTCTCCTCATCTGGCAGCGCTGTTTAGTTTAGTTTTATTCGCGCAATTTTTCTATCTGGTTGCGTTATTTGCATTTCAGTCATTAATTTTGCATTAAAATATTCAATAAGTTCTATATTTTATGAATTCATAAAAAGTTTTATCGAAATTATGTTCTAAATAGTGAACAATAGGAACTTACAATTTGCAAAAAAAAATACAATGGACCCTCTAAGGGGCTCCAATGACTTTAGCATTGTGTTGTTAGTGGAAAGAAAAAATATTGTGTTGTGGCAGAGGTGTATGTGTGCGAGGGTTTTTGTTAAGCTTTTTAAAAAGTATCAAATTATGAAAACACGAATAGTTTTGTATTTTCAGGGTAAGTCAAATAATTATTCACAATCAATGTTATTTTAGTCAAGGGTTTACAATGTTTCACAAGTGTGGTTGTTGTAGTTGTTGACAGCACATGACAGTAGTACTAGTTATGTTTGGGGTTGGTGTATTTACTAAAAAGTAAAATTATTGTTGATCTGGCAAGTCATGACAGTTGTCATGACAGCAAATAAATCAAGCTGGCATTACTGTCTTGTCGCGGAAGTGTATACACTTCAATAGGTGCTACAACTACATAAATATTCACGCTGCAATGTAAAATGGTCTATTACAAAATTCTTGTTTTTGTGGGTCAATACTTCATTTGGACTTTAATGCTGTCAAAGCAATTCCACAAATACATCAAATTAAACTTCTGCTGCCTGTTAGCACCATTATGCTCATCATATAAAATAAAGGGGAAAATAGTTTTGTTGCTGGCGGCAACTTCATTTGATGTGTTTAGATATTAACTGTCAAATACTGAATTCGCTTCATCTGGCAGCGCTGTTTAGTTAAGTTTTATTCGCGCAATTTTTCTATCTGGTTGTGTTTTATTAACATATTTTATTTTATTAAATATCTAAACGTATATTTACATTTCAGTCTTTAGTTTTGCATTTAAACATTCAATAAGTTCTATATTTTATGAATTCAAAAAAAGTTTTATCAAAATTATGTGTGAAGTAGTGAAAAATAGGAAATTATAATTTGCAAAAAACAATATACAATGAATGCTCTAAGGGCTCCACTTACAACTTGCTGTCAGTGTAAAATATATAAAAGAAAACATAATTGTGTTTTAGGAGATGTGTGTGTGTGTGTATTCTTTTGTTTTTAAATTTAGCGCTGTAATAGAAATTGCGAACATAGCGAAGAGTTTTGTATCTTCAAGGTAAGCAAAATTTTTTAGGGTTAGAAAAGCTGTCTTAAGCAGTAGTAGAAACTACAAATGTTGATTATTTCAGTTACTAAGCAAATTTTTTATAATCTCAGCAGTAGTGCACATCTTTGTTTTGAAACTGAAAATAGAGAGCATCAGCGTTTGTGTCTACTTTAAAGATAAACAAGTGCAGTAACAGCCAAGCAAACAAGTAGTTGTGTATTTATGACTTCCAATAACTACTCAAGCTGTGTTAGGTTTGGCATGTATGGATGTATGGTTATATGTACTGTTTTTTAGTTGATGGTTTTAGTTTAGAGTATGTAGATAGTTTTTATTTTATATTTTATATTTTATATTTTATATTTTATATTTTATATTTAATATTTTATATTTTATATTTTATATTTTACATTTTATATTTTATATTTTATATTTTATATTTTATATTTTATATTTTATATTTTATATTTTATATTTTATATTTTATATTTTATATTTTATATTTTATATTTTATATTTTATATTTTATATTTTATATTTTATATTTTATATTTTATATTTTATATTTTATATTTTATATTTTATATTTTATATTTTATATTTTATATTTTATATTTTATATTTTATATTTTATATTTTATATTTTATATTTTATATTTTATATTTTATATTTTATATTTTATATTTTATATTTTATATTTTATATTTTATATTTTATATTTTATATTTTATATTTTATATTTTATATTTTATATTTTATATTTTATATTTTATATTTTATATTTTATATTTTATATTTTATATTTTATATTTTATATTTTATATTTTATATTTTATATTTTATATTTTATATTTTATATTTTATATTTTATATTTTATATTTTATATTTTATATTTTATATTTTATATTTTATATTTTATATTTTATATTTTATATTTTATATTTTATATTTTATATTTTATATTTTATATTTTATATTTTATATTTTATATTTTATATTTTATATTTTATATTTTATATTTTATATTTTATATTTTATATTTTATATTTTATATTTTATATTTTATATTTTATATTTTATATTTTATATTTTATATTTTATATTTTATATTTTATATTTTATATTTTATATTTTATATTTTATATTTTATATTTTATATTTTATATTTTATATTTTATATTTTATATTTTATATTTTATATTTTATATTTTATATTTTATATTTTATATTTTATATTTTATATTTTATATTTTATATTTTATATTTTATATTTTATATTTTATATTTTATATTTTATATTTTATATTTTATATTTTATATTTTATATTTTATATTTTATATTTTATATATTATATTTTATATTTTATATTTTATATTTTATATTTTATATTTTATATTTTATATTTTATATTTTAAATTTTATATTTTATATTTTATATATTATATTTTACTAGAGTGAAATACCCGCTACGTTGTTCGCGGGTTTAAAGGTTTAAAGACCGGGATAGTCACGTATTCATATGAACCAATCTGATCATATATGTTCATATTTTGTATATTTTTTATATAAAAAAATAAATGAATAAATAAATAAAAAATATTGAATAAAGCAGTACAAGAAATTCCAAGCCCTTCTAGGAAAAAAACAAAGATATTTATTTTTAAATTATTTTGAATTTTAATTATATTTAATTCATTTCATAATTTCAATGAATAAACTAAATACTTATTTGTAGATATGTATATTATTTTTACATTATTATTTTATTAATTAAAACTATAAAAAAGCTTAAAACTAATAAAAAAATTATTTAAATTGGGTTTTCAAGATTAATATTGGAAAACAAGTTTAAAAAAAAATAATTTCAACAACAAATATTTTTTAAATACATGTGTGTGTGTGTGTGTATGCAATGATATAAATATACATATTTGTATGTATGTACTATATGCATGAATGCGTGTGTACATATTTTTAAAATTCAGTTTTCATTACTTCTTTTTGTTTTTAATTTAAATGTATTATTAAATTTTTATTCAACGATATGTATGTATTATGTGATATTATGTATGTCTTATGTGATATTATTTTCCTTTTTGTTGTAAACTGTTTTTGTTTGTATATATATATTTTTTTTTGGATTT
>OX456528.1:2608449-2770252 GCA_949748255.1 Eustalomyia histrio
CCATTGGAACAGTATCTTTCTCAACTATCAACTGGAATCTATTCGTGTACTATGTTTTAGATTCTTACTGATACGAAACAGAAATTCTGGTCAATGGGATAAGGTCATTACAAACCTTGTATAAAATGATCAGAACAAACTCATCATGTCTTGGTATCATTGAACACTTTGAAGACTTGAAAAGTGAGGTACAACTTGTTAACCTATTATTACGGGGCAAAAGAGGAGCATAGGATATCGTCGCCCATTCATTATTTGGCGTCCTGGACTCTGAATATGCTGAACAGATGTCACAAACAATAAAGCAAATCAATGAAAATGAATCATATTTGTTAAAACTGTTGAAAAGTCAAACATCAATTATTGATTCAACAGTTAATATCATACGGCAGAATCAAATAACCGCTAAGGCAAGATTTGAACTATTAGAGCAAAAAATTAAAATTTATTCAGAGGAAATACATGACATTAACAATATACTATTACAAATACAACTTAATCAACTATTTAATTCAGCGGTTCTGGAATTAACACTATGCAAACAATATAAAGAAGATGCAATAATTAATTCTTGATACTCTCACAGATATACATCATGCAAAAATCAATCCAAACTTACTCACTCTAGAGCAATTACAAAATGAAGGTTATCAGATCTCACTCCATTCACCACCGTCATTGAATCTTCCTGACAGAAAAGACTGAACTGCTGCAACTGATCAAACCAATGAGGGTTAAGGGCAGACTAACGCATCAGCACGCTGTCTTCAAAATAACGTTACCATTGGTTGAACGTTAAAAATTTAAGATGTTTCATTTGATTCCTGTACCCAAACTAATGAATAGTACAATAGTAGCCATTAAACCATGTACTACATTCTTAGGCATAACAATATCGCATAAACAATACATTCCTTTTACGACTGCAGAGTTAAGCGCTTGCGAAACAATAAAACAAGGCGTTTTTCTATGTTCCAACATTCAAATTCGCTACAATTATGGTTCAGAGGTCTCTGAATTTGAGATTGCTATTGTTACGATTTTACCCTTTTTACTAATAAATTACAGAAAAACACTTTAATAGCACACTTTATTTACACGATGTAGATAGACTTAACGTTAGGCACCCTTTAGTTCTTCACACTCAGCGTTTTACTTATGAATTGAACTACTACGTCACCAAGTACAAGTATTTATATGAGTAGCCAGGCATTCTAGTTATTTCTAGTTTATTACGACACTAGATTTTTCAGCTGTCAAAATTCGCGTGAAGAAATTTCTAGTTGTAGAAATTTCTTGTAACACTGCCGCCCACTTAAGCCTGTTCGTCCCGAACAGACATAGCTATTCCTTTTCCATAGCTAGCTAGTCGTTCTAGATGCACAACCTTCATTTTGAACCTTGGGCTCTGATCTTTCTGTATTCTGTATACCACATCATTCAACCTTTTAATTACTCTATAGGGGCCGTCCCAATGCGTTTGTAATTTGGGAGATAGTCCTTTTTTCGGTGCGGGTTAAATAGCAGAACCAGCTTACCCTAATTAAATCCTTCAGAATTTGCTGCCCTATCATATCTCGCCTTCATCTTATCGCTGATTATTTTAATTCGATTGCGAACAAACTCATGAAGCTCGTTAAGGTCTTCTTGTTCCCGGGAAGCGTTGTCTTTATCAATAGCAGCGGGTTTAACACCAAATTCTAAATCGCCAGGCAATTTAAATTTCGTTCCGAAAATAATTTTTCCAGTAGTCCGGGAGTTGGAATCGTAAACAGCCGATCTATATGCCAGCAGAAATTTGGGGATGTGTTCGTCCCAGTCCTTCTGACGAATACTGACCACTTTTCTTTAATATTCCTCTAAAGTGCGATTGAATCTTTCGACCATACCATCAGATTGCGGATGCAGCGTGGTGGTTCTTGTTTTTCTTATTCCATACAACTCACACATTTCCTTGAAGATGGCAGATAAAAAATCCCTTCCCTGGTCAGAGTGTATTTCTAACGGAACACCGTAGAGGCACACCCAGTTGTTCACAAATGCGCTTATTACCAGGCTTCTCTTGACTCAATATGCGTTAGTCTGATATCAACGATGCACTCTTTTCCTTCAGCCCTCGAACAATGTTTGCACTCTAAGTTACAGGGCGTCTCGAAAAGGCCTCCGCATTACAATATTTTATGTCTTTCTTGTGATCGATGCTGAAATCCTAGCTTTGAATTCGTTCAATCCAACGAGCTAGCTGCCTGCGTTACGCAGTAGTTCCTTTTAGGCTTCGAAAGTACTCGACTGTAATAGCCTATGACTCTTTCGGTTTCATTGATCACCTGCGAAAGCACACCTTCTATTCCGTATCCGCTTGCATCGCTATCCAGCACAAATTTTTCTCCAGCCACAGGATATCCAAGAATCGGTGCCGTACATAATAACTCCTTGAGCCTCAGGAATGCTTGTTTTTGGGTTTCACGCCAATCAAATGGTAGCGGCTTCTTAGTCAGCTCATGTAGACTCGCAGCCACACTGGCAAAGTTTGGTACAAATCGTCAGTAGTATGTGCAGAGACCTAGAAAGCTGAGCAACTCGTGCAGATTTTTCGAGCGACGCCAATCTTTTACAGCCCGAATCTTATCTTCATCGGTTGATGAAGATAAGAAACAGTGTACATTTCTTTGAGCTTAACTTGAGTCCAGCCGCAGATATTCGCCTTAAGACTTCTGCTAAGTTCTTCAGGTGTTCATCGAAAGTTTTTCCCATGACAATTAGAGTCCAAAGGGCATCACATTAAACTGCCATAAGCCGTCACCTGTGCTAAAGGCAGTTTTTTTCTTGTCTTGCTCACAAATTTATACTCTGTGGAGAACCATTTGGTTCCTGCTAGCGTGTCGTCGATTCTCGGTAGTGGACAGCTGTCTTTTTTGGTGATGTCGTTTAGTTTCCTGTAATCAACATAGAATTGGGTTCTGCCATCTTTTTTCTTTACTAAAACTATAGGCGAGCTCCATGGGCTAGAAGATGATTCGATTACCCCACTACGCTCCATTTCGTTGACTAACTCCTTTACTTCATTTCGTTTTGCTAGAGGAATACTTCTGGGCGCCTGCTTTATTGGCCGTTCTTCCTTGACTTTGGGTTTTCATGGCGAAGACAGAGCCGTATTTCCTGATTAATTGTTTTGCTTTATTTCTATCAGGCGGGGCCAGTTCTTTTACCCATTTTTCCAGATATTCTGCCACAATCTTTCGATCTTCAACGGACGCATTGGAAGGTTCCAAGTTCTTTTCGGAACTGATTATTGCTTCTGGCGCAGTACATTTCGCTATTTCTGAGTTCGCTTGGACAACTTTTTCACAATTTGATAGGTTTAGTACTCTTACAGAGACTCTTTTGTCTTTGTTGGTTTTCACGAGGGCTTTCGCTGTTATAAGGTCACTTTTCATTCTGATGGTTCTATCAGCCATAAGCTGCTGTCCTCACAATCTCCCTCCATATGCACCCATACTAAAGTTTCTGCCCGTGCTGGTAGTTTTTGGTGGCTGGTGGTAACTAGCTTTCTTACATGATCCTCCCATTCATATCCAACACAAACGGGTATTTCCATTAGAACAAAAGAGGAGACAAATTAACCAAACTAAAGAAAAGGTTGGCCTACCTATTAAACATCACCAGACACGAGCTAAATCCACCACCATGGGATATAGCTAACAAGCTATATGAGGAAATAGACAACCTAAAAGCTTCACTAAAGGACAGAAGAAAAAAGAATGTGATTCACAGATTCAAAGGACCAAGTCAACATAAACAATAATATATTTGATTCAGATAAAGGAACTTTAATGCTTGTAATAGTCATTTTTTTATTCTTGGATATGCAGTATATAAAGTAAAGAAATATTTAAAAAATTATATAAGAAAAGAAATAAATGCAAATAATATAGTATAAAAACATATAGCCAAATATACATAGAATATATTTATTAATGGAACAGGCAAAGGAACTACTTAATAAAACTATAAAAAATATAAGAAAATCTTCTAATAGAAAATATACAAGAGACACAATTATAGCAAAACTTAAAGATTTGGAAAAAGAAAAAGAAAATATTGACAATATTAGTTTAGATGACAATAGTATAGATACAAAATTAAGAGCAGAGACAATAGAATTATACGGAAAAGCCAAAGATTTATTAGTGACACAATTGATAGAAATAGATAATAGCAAGAAAATGGCAGATTTTAACATTGAAACAGCTATGAAGATAATTCAAAACTTTACAGGAAGTCACAAGGAAATTGATAGTTTTTTAAAAATAGTAGAGTTACTTTATAATTCTTTATCTGCAGATGGTAAACGACAATTAATAGAAGTAGTTTTCCACATAAAATTTTCCCCAAAGGTTAAAACAATAATAGGAAGTTGTTCAGAACCAACAGACTTTGCAACTTTTCAACACTGCTAAAAGAAAAATTCAAATCAAATAAAACGATATCTCAAATACATTCGAATCTAGCGAATTTTAACCAAGGAAATCTTGCGGTAGGAACTTTTAAAGACAGACTATTAGACGAAATTGCTGAACTCAATAAATTACAAATACAAGAATTAGGTACAAGTGCTAGCAATGAGGAAAAGAAGGTAATAGAAAAAATTAATGCCTTAAACATTTTCAAAAATGGATTGAATGACCAGTTGAAACAAACAGTATTCGCTTCCCAACCTAAAACACTGATTGAAGCAATCAATTTGGGATGTGAAATGGAACAAATGAATAGATTTCAAGTAATGCACTATGGAGCACAGCAACATCGGAACCCGAATTTCTACAACAATAGAAATTTTAACACACAGAATAACAGACATTTCAACAGAAATAGTAACAACTTTAATAGAAATAACAACAACTTTAACAGAAATAATAACAACTTTAACCGAAACAATAATAACAACAACGATTACAACCATAATTCCAGAAACAATAATTTTAACAATAGAAATAACAATAACTACAGAGACAACTACAGAAACTCTTCGCAACATGTCCGCATGATACAAGACCAGGAAAACTACCAAGGCTCGGAATAAACCCATATTCCAGACAGCCAAAAATAAAAGTATATAAAATTTCAAGCTACAATACAAATTATATAGTACTCAAACACAACGGCCAAAATATGACATTTTTAGTAGATACAGGCGCAGACATTTCACTATGCAAAGTAACAAAACAATTAGTAAATGAAGTATATTATCCAGGAGAAAGATGCAAGCTAACGGGTATTTCAGAAGAAGAAATTTACTCTATGGGAACCATAAATTTAAAACTACTAATAGGAAACAATACGTACATAAATAAACTCCAATTGGTCAACGAAAAATTTCCGATTGAAACAGATGGAATAATCGGTAGAGATTTTTTGAGAAGATTCCTATGTAAAATAGACTACGAAACATTCACATTAACACTGAATGATGAAGAAAACACAATAACACTGCCAATGCATTCTAAACCACTCCACACCCTGTGAAATTGGAACTTGACGCCGACACATTAATTATAAACAAAGAAATATCACAAGGCGTTTTTATAAGTAATGCAATAGTACCTAAAAACGGAATGTCACATATAAAAATTCTAAATACAAACAACAACGAAGTAATTTTAAATAATATAAATTTGGACACAGAGCCACTTGAGAACTATGATATATTAAAATACCAACATAAACAAACAACACGATATGATGACGTACGTTGTAGAACTTTCAAAGAAAAAATAAAAATAACTCGTAACGATCAAGCAAAAGCAGCTCTAAATGACATTTTTAAAGAATATCAAGAAATTTTTCATTTGGAAGATGAACCTCTATCGACAAATAATTTTTATACTCAACGAATAGAAACATCCGACAACACACCAGTCTTCATAAAAAACTATAGACTACCTCATGCTCATGCGAATATTTTAACAGATCAAGTAGAACAAATGCTAAAAGATGACATCATAGAAAATTCGAAAAGCCCATATAATGCACCTTTATTACTAGTTCCAAAGAAAAACGTTGCAGACAAAAAGAAATGGAGGCTAGTAATAGATTTTAGAAAGCTGAAGGATAAGATTGTAAATGACAAGTTTCCACTAACACGGCTAGAGGACATACTTGACAAACTTGGACGTGCAAAATGGTTTTCTACGTTAGACATGACTAGTTCATTTCATCAGATAGAACTCCATGAAGACTCCCGACCACTTACAGCATTTTCCACATCAAATGGACATTATCAGTTTAAGAGGCTACCATTTGGATTAAAAATTTCCTCCAACAGTTTCCAGAGGATGTTAACAATAGCATTAGCAGGTTTGGAATCTGATGCATTTTTGTATGTAGACGACATAATTATTTATGGTTGCAGCTTAAAACATTATAATGAGAATTTAGTTCGCGTTTTTGAAAGATTGAAAAAGTATAATTTAAAGTTGAATGCAGAAAAATGTAACCTTCTATGCCCAGAAGTAGTGTATCTAGGTCATTTAATTACACGTGATGGTGTTAAAACCAACCCCGCAAAGCATAAATCTATTAAAGAATATCCGGTACCAAAAAACGTAGACGATGTAAGACGTTTCGTAGCATTTTGTAACTACTACGTTCTGACAACAGACGCATCAAATTTTGCTTTAGGAGCTATCTTGTCACAAGGTGAGATTGGTCAAGATTTGGCCATATCATACGCAAGCAAATCCCTGCAGAAGCATGATCTTAACAAACCCGTAATATAAAAAGAACTCCTAGCAATACACTGGGGAATACATTTTTTCAGACCGTATCTATCATTTTCTATCTGGGACAGAATTTCAAATCTGTTTGCTGTTGAAGGTTGGCTCTTTAGTTTTATGTTTTTTGGTACTATTTGTATTGTTAGGTGAATTGCGGGACCTTTTTGAGCTACTATTATTTTGTGTGTTGATTTTCTCATTATTTACGGGAGTTTTTACTTGGCTTGGTAAGTATGTATATGTAGACATAATCGGCATAAGAGAAGATTTTGTCGATGTAGACATAGTTGTAGTTGTAATGGCGGAGTATGAAGTAGTACTTGTTGTTGTTGTGGGAGCGAATGAACAGGCTGATGTGTATGTATGTGAGAGATTATTAATTTGAGTTGTTATATTTGAGGATGTAGTTGCAGGTTGATTTAGATTAGGAGTAGCACACTGTGAACTCCATGAGAGCGGAGTCAACAGCGCATGCGCCATGAGAGAATTTGTGTTATTATTTATGGCGGGGGAAAGACTTGATCTTGATTCTATATCTTGTTCGTTTACACTTGCACTACTTATCTTATTTACTGTTTTAGGACAACTAGAGTTTAGTTTTTGCATATGGTTTTGCGGGAGTGTATTCTCCTGAGGGGGGGAGTGCCCAACAGGCATTATTTTTATTTTGTTATGTATGTTTTTTATTTTTTTTTTTATTTGTTTATGAATTTCAAATGAAAACAAAAAGAAAACGGTCGCCCGTGAACATTTGTTAATTGTTTTAAGCGTATTTTCGCAATTTATTTATTTTTCGTATGCACTTTGATATATTAATTACGGAGCAAATATAAACACGTCCGCACATAGGAAGAACGAATATAATAAAAAAAAAAAATTACAGCATTTAACTGCTGATGTTGACTTAAAGTTAACGGATAATTATACCTGTCTGGCTCTGCAGACTTTTCGACATTATCAGACGAGACATCGGACTTGTTTTCTATAGCGGACAATTCGGAAAGATCTTGGCACAACGTTGAACAGCCAGACGGGTGTGATACGATTACAGATTCAAAAAGACATGCCGTAAGTTTGAATAACTCAAAGAAATCCAAACCTAAGATCAAACGTTGAGAAATACTTGGGACTATCAAAATTCGTAGCCTATTTGTGTGTTCCTTAAAAGGAACGTCCACATCTAACATACCAGTGGTCCTTTGGAAATTTCCATCAGCTGTTCTGACATATGACCTAAAAGATTGGAAATTTGGTGAAATCATAGTTTGCTAGGTCTGACCCAATACAAGACACATTGGCTCCCGTATCTAGGAGTCCATATTCACAAAAATTTTAAAAGTTAATTTTAGCATAATAACGACGATCTTTTAGGTTATTAATAATAGAAGAAATTCTGAATTTAGAAGACATTTTTCGAATCTTAAAGTATTTCCTAAGACGAGTTGTGGATCTTTTCGGTGATTTTGGCAGGTTGGCGGACAAGGGCGATATTTCAAAAATAGCATTGCGCTTAGCAATATAAGCACTTAACCTCTCATGATAAGGTCTAATAGGATATATGGTTTTAGGTACACTAGAATTTTGTACCTTAGTACGTGTTAAAATTTGAACGTTATTTGCGGCAAAATTAGATGTATCAGATTTCGAGTAATCAATAGCAAGAGTAGTGTTACAGTCAGATTCAGATGTAATTAGTTTTTTGAACGGGGTAACTTTTTTGATAAACAATTTTGGCATTGCGGTTTATAGGTATCTTTTGCCCCGCATCCATAGCAAAACACTCTTTTGTCACATAAGCAGTCCTCCCAATGATGACCTGGTTCTTCACAGTTCCAACAGAGAGTCAAAACAGGCCCTTGACGAACTGCAGCAACAGCTAATTCTTCTGTTGCTATTGTATTAGAGATATTATTTTCCGAAAAGTCAATTTCAGCTACCGACCGCTTTGGAGCAAAGTTTTGAGGTGGTCTGAATGATATATTTCGCCTAAAATACTCACCTTTAAATAAGTGTTCCCTCATTTGAACCATGTTCCTTAAATGAGCTATGGTAAATATGGGCACGTACAGTAGTTCCCGTCGAATATCTGGTAATAAATTTCTTTTCAAAATCTCCACGATATCAGATTCAGGCATAGGTGTGTCTAGACGAGCGAGTATGGACATAGAATCCTCATAAAAAGTTTGGAAAGTTTCTCCTGGCCTTATTTTACGATTTCTGACTTCTTCTTGAATATCGAAATTTGACCGGAACTCCTTGTATTCATATTTCAAGGCCGCGCAGAATTCATTGCACACAATTCTTTCTACTTTACGGTGATAATTCCAGAACCAGTCACGCGCCTTGCCGGTAAGTAAGAAATGTAAATTTTTCTCAATAAAAATTATCTGCCGTTAAAACATTTACGCGATAAAGGAATTCATCGACATTTAGACCATTTTTGGAACCATCAAACTTCAAATTCCAGCTTTGAATGATCGATGTGACCTTATCCGCCCTAAGATTGAAAGAATCTAGTCGAGTCGACCGATTATAAGATGGATCCGGACCATCATAACCCCCACAGCCATTTCCAAGTCTCAAATTTACTCACAAATTTTGACGCAACTACAAAGTACCACAAATTAAAGGAAAACAAATAAAATCAACCTGTGCCTCCGAAGTTGCACCACAGACTAGTAGACTCAGTCTACTTTATGATAATTTAATAACAAAAATATTCCTACCAAAGGTTTACCGATTAAACTATTGTATGAAAATGTATTTTCTCTTTTACAAGAAAACTCAAGTCTTTACCTGCTAGGTATCAATTGACGAAAACTATAATAAAAGAATAAAATACGTGGTAGTAATAAATGTTATATTAAAATTTCTAGGATGTCACCATCTGTCAGAACAGCGCATAATTAATATTATGCAAACAAAACCTTTGAACTTAATTACTCAAACTTTACTTGTACTCGAATCCTAAAAGTTCATATGTCCTTCCCGTTACTTCTTAAATTTAGTTCTACAAATGGTCGAAAAAATTCACCAACTCTCCACTAATTTTTTTAATAAAAAAAAGAAAAAATCTAATAACTAAAAATAAAAATTCAGCAAAACGAAATAAATGTTCTAGCAGATAAGCTTTATTAAATTACAATGTTTCAATTTCGTTTTCTTACCAATGTGATGATTATTCGGGATAAAGTAATAATTCTTTCTTAATATCGATTACAAAATAAAACAAAAAATGAACTATTGAGATCAAATAAGATAATTTCACACCCGGTTTTTTTCCGAAAACCAGCATACATTCTGGTCCGATTAACTGAAAATATTGGACATTAAAATGCAACCAGCTAAATTAATGTAGTTCCATATATAATTAGGATGCTGATAACTCATCGAATAAACTCCAAGTTGTGAAGGTCCCACTCAATCTACGAAAGGTCAAAATTCTGTGTACCCCTCCATTATTCAACCAAAAGGAACCTTAGAGATTTTCCTGGTCGACTTATTTGATCACTGCCAAAAATATCACAGAATCCAAAGAAAATATAAAATTTATTTGGCTAAATGACCTTAAAATACACTGCATTTTAAACCTTCGCTATATATGAAGTTTGGTTAAGAAAATTTTAAATTTGTCGGAGCCGAAAGTTCACTCAATATTCTCTAAATACCTTGATACTTTTTTGGTAGTAAAAAGATTTACACTTCTAATCTTTATTGTAAACTTTCGTGCCCCACGTTGGGCGCCAATTTATGTAATGTACAGGGGTTTACTGTGGATATATTGTTGCAAACAGATATATATATATATGATGCAACCAAAAGTTAAACAAACGATATTCAAATTATATGTAAAGATTTTTCTAGGCTATCAAACTGTTTAAGAGAGGACTAGGAAGGACTAATGGGAGCCATTTATGCCACCAGCAAGCAGTCGGGTTGGGGGGTTCGTGTCTACCTATCTTCCCTAGCTTCACATATATTCCCTATTACACAAATATTATTATAGACTCCTGAGATTTATTATTTCATGCTCTAACATCCGAAGCAAAACAAACATGGGCCAAAGCTAGTAAAAAATACGAGTTTATAATCGATACGAAATACTTTTCGTCTTGGGTCTTTAAGATGTTGTTGAAGACCGGCGCCTCAGGACCCTACCTTTGGTTTTAGCGGCGTAAATCTAAAGTTAAAACCCCTCATTTTAAACTTTACTTTATCCTCCTAATGCATCACGTAAGAAAACTTTCAACAGTATTTACCATTCCATGTTAATACAATTTTATTCATAAAATATCTAAATTCATTACCTTTTTATACATTCGAAGAAAAAAAAATACTTAGGAATAGTAAATAATCTAACATTAATTATTATTTCTTCTTAATAAACCTTAAATCAAGTTTAACAGATCCCTATGTGAATCTACTATAATAAAACTTAGTCTAAAAAGGTTTGTAATACTTTAGTCGTACTGGCCAAAAGGTACCCAAATAATAGAAAATTACCGAATGCTAACCAAAAACTAAAAAACTCATAAGGGTTAATCAATCTATAACTTTACATCTATTTTCGTTATCCATTGCTCCATGCAAATGATCATAAACTTATTAACCAAACGGAACAAAAAAAACACAACTTAATTATTGTACTACTTCAGTATGATGTTGGTTTAACATTAATAGATGCAACATTTAAATAATAGTTAGAACAGTAAATTTCAATATCAACTGTTCCCGTTTAAATTATTAGAGTTCTAATTATTACAAAAAAAAACCAACTCTCTTATGTTGTCCATATGACAATGAAAGAGTAAATTAATTGTTACTTCTATTAGTGAATGTTTATAAATAATATGCAAATAAACAATATCTATAATAAGACGAACTTCATTAAATTTGACTCACCAATATACTGCTGCAACAATACGATGAGGCCTCTCGATTTGTTGGAGTTGTATGACGTTGGCTAAAGATAATTATTATATTACTGGTATAATGTAATTTGTTTGCATATTCGACGTACTTACTGATACTTAATTATGACGATTTTGTTTAATGATCGTGTAGTGTAAAAAAAAAAATTATATATACTAAAGGGCTAATAATTAAATCTTAATTATGATAATCTCAAAACAGTAATGCCTATTACCGCCGGACATGTAAATCTTATAAGGAACTGTATATGATGGCTTATAACATGATCACCATTACCCTGCATCTGGGTAAAATATATTTGAAAAAAATTTTAATAACTATATTCTTAAAACTGTATAATTGACGTTCTTAAATCACCACCCTTATGAATCCCAATTAACCAAATATTATGTATTGGTTGTGAACGTTCATTTGCAAGACAGAGGAATGTTATATGTACTTTTATTTTACTCTACCATCTGTGTCCAATATAACCGTTTCTGGTTATCCAAAGCGGTGCAACTGTAGGTGATCACGTTTAATATATATACCAATATGTGAGGAAATTTAAATTGTTGCCTAAATATCTTAAATTATTCTAAATGCTAATCAGAAGGCCTTTAATGACCAAAATTATATGATTGCTGCACAGAATTCTATTTGTAAAAGTAGAATGCAGAATGTATACAGCATTAATTTAGGATGACCGAGCTGACAATGCCTACTCAACCTCTATTTTACCCCCCCACCCCCACCCGCCCCCCCACCGGCAGGATAAGTCCAAGCAGTCCAGCGCGGCTTCAATGCTCTCGTTTCCCCTTGGATGAACGTACTTCTACCAATGTTCTGAAGATTTTAACAAGTTATAATGGCAAGTAACTTTAATATGGTAATTACAATTTTCGGATGAGGAGTCTTTCGTACACGCGCCAGAATATCGCCTTATGAATCGAGGTGTTGGCCGAAGGTAGCGTTTCTTGGATTCGATGATACCAAAGAGGTTTTTTGTGTTTTATGACGCTGTATGTTTGTCACTTATAAAAAAAACCGCAACTCTCAAAATTCTGCATAATCGAGTGTGTTTTATTTTTTTGCTTTGTTGCTTGAACGTTGTTTTATGGCTACAGTCGTGGGTGCACCAATAAGAACTCCGATAAAGTTCACTTGTTACAAACGTTGTTAATAGGGATTTCTTTTGTCGACACTGTTATAATAACAAAATCAGTTCTTAGTAATGAAGGTTACCTGGGAGATGAACAAATCCCGTGGTGTAGTTACATACACCAAAGGTAACCCAGAATAGGGTGATAAATTCTAGAGGCAGGGTAGATAATTAAGACACCTTCCTTTAGATTTTGGCAAGTAATCGGAATTCCCTTGTTGATTAACAGATTTGGGGCAATTCCAAATGGAATCCAAATCTGAATCACACTGCCTCGTGGCACTGGCACAACCGTATGTCAAATTATTAAATTATTTTATTTTTTCCCGGATCTCGAAAAAATTTTTGTAAATTATTGTACTTCTGATAATGACAGTAAGAATTCTTAATTAATTTTTTGAAATTGCTTTATACAATTTAGGATGTCGACGAATTTAATTGTACCGCGTTTTACATATATCAGAAAAAAAATCCACTGCACTCACTAAATTAATAATCTTACTTCAAAGGTCGGATAGGAAAGGAAGTAATGTATTTTTTTCTAATTGACAATCAACTCAAGAGAGTTCAGCTATGGTTGTTTAAGTACGTAGGTAAAGCTTTTTTCTTTGTCATATGCAAAACAATCGATCATACCATCGATACATTGTACAAAATTATGGCTATCTGTATTAAAAACTCACAACTTGATGAAACGTCTGCCACAATTAAAAATGTTAAGGAATTCGATAGAAACAAATTTATCCTCCCCAATAAAAACTTATATTAAATTTTTAGTCAAAATTACATTGTAGTATGGTTATTGAATATTATTCGCAAAGTCTAGCTAAGACACCAATCCATTCAACCATGTTTAAAGTGTGACGACCAACACCACTGATCAGGTTTTTGTCGTTTATAAATGAAGGTCAATCAATTGAAAAATCAAAAATTAATAAGATTTTTGTTTTTCAATTTCATAATAATAAAAGTGGGTGGGTGCGAACTGACTAAATAATATCCAAACCAACTTCAGGGTTCAAAATTTCTAAAATATTTAAAATTATTTTCAAATATTTATCAAAACAGTTTTAAGCACTTTTGTCAAGTTGTGTCTAGTTTAGAATTCATTTAGCCACCTCGCACAGGTCTAGTGTGTTGAAAATATGACTTTATGGAATTTGATTTTTTTCCTTTTTTTTTTTTTTAAATATAAGAAAATAAATTGAAAGAAATATAAAAACACCGACTGACTGATAAATATTCACGATATATGCGATTTGCGGCTGGAAAACGTTCAAAAGAAGAACGAATACAAAGGTCATCAAAATTTGTAAAATTTTACTCCACTTCTAATCCTCAACCCAAAATTTTTATTAAATTTATTTAACTACTCGCAAGTTGATTACAAAAATACAGCAAAAAGAAAAAAAAAAACAAAACACCAAGCAAACCATAGACCCCGACTACTAATTTACCATTACAATTCCACAATTCAACTCACGGAGGACACCTAGGTGTAAGAAAAACAATCAGTAAATTAAAACAAAGATACATTTGGAAAAATATGAGCCAAATGGTTAAGAAATTCATATCAAACTGCGATAAGTGCGCAAGAAATAAACAAACAAAACATACTAAAGAACCATTAACAACAACTGACACTCCATGTAACGCATTTGAAGTAGTGTCAGTAGACACAGTCGGCCCATTAAGAATATCAAACGATAAGAGATATATTCTCACCATGCAATATGAACTAACGAAATTTGTAGTGCCATATCCAGTGGCGTTGAAGGATGCTACGACCACCGCTAAGACACTAGTTGAAGAATTCATACTCAAGTACGGTCATTTTAAAATCTTAAAATCCGGCAGAGAACCAGAATTTAGCAACGAATTGATGACTAACATATGTAATCTTATGAATATAAAACAAACATTTTCTTCACCATATCACCACCAAACTATAGGTGCACTTGAACGAAATCACAGAACATTGAATGAATATTTACTATCATTTGTAAATGACAATGAATGGGACAAATGGATTTCATATTTCACATTTGCTTATAATACGACACCACATGCTGACACGGGTTATTCACCATATGAGCTTGTTTATGGCAAATTACCATGTTTACCTACAGACACGATAAAAAACGACAAAACAAAATTTTATGACTACGACAATTACGTTCATGAGCTACGTATCAGATTGCAATATGCATTAAAAAAGGCAAAAGAAATGACGGTCAAGGTTAAAGAAAAACGAACATTAGACTACGCTAATAAATATCATAAAAAACTAAATTTGGAAATAGGAAATTTAGTGTTAGTCAAAGTAGAAAATAGAAGGAAACATATGGCACCCTACATGGGACCATTTGAAATAATACAACGAAAAGGGGTAAATTCAGTAATAAACCAAGATGGTTTACATAGGGAAATACATAATAACTTATTAAAACCATACATGCCAAATATAAAATAAGTAAATTCCTATGCTAAAACGTTTATTTTATTAAGAAAATTTTAGTATTAAAATTAAAGCATTTTTAGAACAATAAGTAACAAATACAGAGCTGATATATTTAATCATAATTATTATTAATATTACTATTATTATTTTAACCCTAAAATTTTCTCTTAAGGGTGAGGGTGTAGTGTATCCACTCATTCTACCACTACCTAAACATTATTGTAAAGTACGATCGTGTGTAACGCATCATATTGCACATGTGAAACATATGTGTCATGCACAATACACTCAATCGTACTGATATGAACTCAATATGCTACAACCAATAGGATTGTAGCATAACTGTAAAACTAAGTAAAAGTAGGATAGACTAAGAATTAGAATAGTTAAGAAACAGAATAGGAAAGGGTATATGAACCCACACATTATTTAAAATAAATTAGATTACAACTAACTCGTACATCTCAGCGTTTCATTTGAACATTTAGTGACTTTACGCTTTTCTTTTAAAGAAAATCAGCGTATTGAAAGATCATTAGCACCTGGTTGCTGATCTTAGATAATAACCCAAACGCGCAACATTACATCATAACTTTTTGCCCCATATGAAGGTTAATCCGTGCCTAATCATAAAATCTGCACCAATGATTACTTCGTCCACAATATCGGCAACAATATTGTGATGCTCCTGTATCTATGGTTAAAATGTGCTTTTTTCCGTTGGTGCACCCATAAGCAGTAAGATTGCTTTTCCCCTGCTGTGCAACTGATATGGAGATTATGGAGCCATCGGTTGTGGGAGCTAGCTCATGCCCCGTAGTGCTAGCTCTTTTTAGTTTAACGATGACTCTTTAGGTGGTTGCTGATCGGACCGAGGGCGCTTCCTTGGTGCTTTGCAGTTTCTCTGAAAGTATCCCACTTTACCGCAGTTGTAGCATTTGTCCTTCGGTTTGCCTTGCTTTTCACCTAATATCTTCATAACTGCCTCCTTAACTGCCTCTGTTAACTTCGTGCTCATATCAGCATCTTTTTCAGCAGTCACTTCGAGAATACGCACCTTAAATAATTGTGGCTTGGAAATCACCTCACATCAGAATCCCGAATGTATGATTTTCGCCTAAATAAGTTAGCTGCACCAACCGCTTAATCTCTGCTGCAAAATCTTGCAATGACTCATTTGCTTTCTGCAGTCTACCTCTTAGTTCCATTCTGTTTATATCTTTTTTGTGTTTGCCACCATACTTTCGCTGCAATGCCACCATTATGTCGTCATAATTATTTCTGCAGGTGATTGCCACACTTTCTAGAATTCCTGCAGCGTTTCCTTTTAAGGCCAGAATCAACGCTATAGCCAGAATCAACTCTATAGACGTTTCCATCTTTTCCATCATAGCAGCAAACATTGCGCTTAACTCCATGTTACCTTCCGTTTTACGGTACTAACCTCCATTGATTCTTTTTCATCAAATTCGTAAGTCGCAATGTCAATGTTACGCCGCTCGAATTCCTCTATCAGTCGCTTTTGCAATTCTGTCTTATTACCTGCTGTCGGTAGCTCCAATTTGCTCAATTCCTTCTTGAGCTGTTCTACCTTAAGCTCCTACAATTTCCTAACTGCCCCACTTCTGACACCAATTGCTACGATTTTACCGTTTTAAAAATCGTTGATTCTTTTATCGAGTGCAAATAATAAACACTGAAATTATTTATAGCTCTATTTATTCATAACAGTCACTTAAAAATAACAGAAAAACACTTTAATAGCACACTTTATTTACACGATGAAGATAGACTAAACGTTAGCCACACTTTAGTTCTTCACACTCAGCGTTTTACTTATAAATTGAACTACTGCTTCACCAAGTACCTGTATTTATATGAGTAGTCACGTATTACAAATCTGGCAACATTCGAAGTGTCATTGTTTGACATTTGAACAATTGTTATTGTTTTCTAGTAGAAGGTACGAGGTTAGTAAAAATGGAGCGCTACTCGAATGAACAACGCATTCTCATTGTGAAATTGTTTTACCAAAATGGTGAAAGTTTTGCGGCTACAGTTTTCAAATTGCGATCGAATTGGGGTCACAATAATGCTCCAAAAGAGTCAACTGTAAAGAGATTAATGGATAAATTTGCCGAAACTGGGTCTGTTAGTGATGTAAAGACAACAACGCGCCATCGACCAGGTCGATCGACCGAAAATGTCGCAGCTGTACGTGATGATGTCGCTCAAACTCAATCCACCTCAATTCGACACCGAGCTCAGCAAATTGGTGTCTCCAAATCCACTTTGCAGCGAATTTTGACGAAAGATTTGCATCTTCATGCATACAAAGTTCAATTGACTCAGGAACTGAAGCCAGCTGACCATGGACAGCGAAGGGAGTTCGTTAATTGGGTATTGGAGAGACAACATGAAAATGCTGATTTTGCCGATAAAATCATCTTCAGTGACGAGGCCCATTTTCATCTTGATGGCTTCGTCAATAGGCAGAATTGTCGCATTTGGGGTGAGGAAAATCCTCGAGTGATTCACGAGAAGCAAATGCATCCCCAACGTGTCACTGTGTGGCGTAGTTTTTGGGCTGGAGGAATCATTGGACCTTTTTTTTTATGAAAATGAGGCAGGTCAAGCGCAAACAGTCAATGGTGTTCGGTATCGTGAAATGATAACCAGTTTTTTCTTGCCTAGAATTGAAGAAATGAATGTGGAGGGCATGTGGTTCCAACAAGACGGCGCCACATGTCATACAGCCAGAGAAACAATTCAATTGCTGCATCAAGCATTTCCCGGTCATGTTATTTCGCGTTTTGGAGATCAGAATTGGCCGCCTAGATCGTGCGATTTAACACCATTAGATTTTTTTCTTTGGGGTTTTTTGAAGTCGATGGTTTACGCGAATAAGCCCACGACGACTCAAGCCTTAAAAGAGGAAATTGGACGCTGCATTAATGAAATACCGCAGCATTCATACAAAACGGTCATTGAAAATTTCATTAAAAGATCGCGTGCATGCCAGCAAAGCCGCGGCGGCCATCTGCACGATATATTGTTCCATACATAACCTCATTCTGTCTACTTTACGATATAATAAAGTTTCACGTTTTTTTTTTTGTAAATATCTGTGTTTTATTTAAAATTTAAAAATTGCGTTCTTCTTGGGACACCCTTTAGTTATTTACAGTTTATTCCGACACTAGATTTTTCCAGCTGTCAAAATTCGCGTGAAGATATTTCTAGTTGCAGAAATTTCTTGTAACAATATATTCAACAACCAAAAAAAAAAACGACCCGTATCTTGGAGAAAACTAATGTCAGATGGATACAGCGTTGCCGTTTTGGTTATTTTTAACAAAAATTGGTTATTTTTTTCCAATGTGGAAATGTGAACTATTTTTTCATTTTGGTAATTTTTTTGGCAATCAAAAAAGTTACACAAATGAATAAAATGTGTTGCGATATAACAAATATTTCGGTACAACGAATGGGTCTGACAATATATATTTTGTTGTACCGGGCTTTGACTGTATTTTAATAAAAACAAAAAACTTTAAATTTTCGTTACAAAAAAAAATTTTGGTTACAAAAAACAAAGGAAATTGCCATGTTATCATCTTCATATCACTAAAGGGCTCCGGTTTGCTGAAGATTGATACTGAATGCATGCTCAAACACGAGTTTGACACTATGAACAGACGACAAAATATCAAGCCTTGGCAAAATCTCAGACTTATCAGGAAACGGTACTTTCTCCATAAGCAACAGCGAATCACATTCAACAAGCTTTGAAGAAATTTATGCTTAAAATATTGGTGACCATCATTTACTAGTATAAGTTATTTATTTTTTTTTATTAATTTTTTGTATAGCGATACAAACGAACGTCCATCTCTCTCTTTAAATTTTTATTAAATATATATATATATATATATATATATTCATTGCCCATACTTTGAAGACATCTGTATATACAGCCAAAAAAGTCCCTATAATATGCGCTGTATCCAGTAAAATGTCTTCAATGTATATAGTAGATTAATGTAAAGTTTGAGGTCTGTCTCCAAAGAATCAAAATGTCTTCATAGTAACCTGTGAAACGAAAAACCGTCCCCACAACATGCGCTGTGCATATATATATATATATATATATATATATATATATATATATATGTGCACAGCACATGTTGCGGGGACGTGTTTTCGTTCCACAAGTTACTATGAAGACATTTTGTTACTTTGGGGACTGTCCTTAAACTTTTCGTTATTCTAGTGCTTACTCTGAAGACATTTTACTGGACACAGCGCATTTTATAGGGACTTTTTTGGCTGTATATACAGATGTCTTCAAAGTATGGGCAATGCATATATATATATATATATATATATATATATATATATGTGCACGGCGCATGTTGCGGGGACGGGATTTCGTTCCACAAGTTACTATGAAGACATTTTGTTACTTTGGGGACTGTCCTTAAACTTTTCGTTATTCTACTGTTTACACTGAAGACATTTTACTGGATACAGCTCATATTACGGGGTCTTTTTTGGCTGTATATACAGATGTCACATACTTTGAAGACATCTGTATATACAGTCAAAAAAGACCCCGCAATAAATTAAATGTTAAATGTCTTCAGTGTAAACAGTAGAATAATGAAAAGTTTGTGGACAGTCCCCAAAGTAACAAAATGTCTTCATAGTAACTTGTGGAACGAAAACCCGTCCCCGCAACATGCGCTATGCACATATATATATATATATATATATATATATATATATATATAGATATGCATATATATATATATATATATATATATATATATATATATATATACTTTGAGTACTGCCCACAAACTTTTAATTAATCTACTGTATACACTAAAGACAGTTTACTGGATACTGCGCATATTATTGGGACTTTTTTGGCTGTATATACATATGTCTTCAAAGTATGTGCAATGCATATATATATATATATATATATATGTGTATGTGCAATGCATATATATATATATATATATATATATATATATATATATTCATTGTGCATACTTTGAAGACATCTGTCTATACAGCCAAAAAAGTCCCTATAATATGCGTTGTATCCAGTAAACTGTCTTTAGTGTATACAGTAGATTAATTAAAAGTTTAAGGACGGTCCTCAAAGTAACAAAATGTCTTCATAGTAACTTGTAGAACGAAAAACCGTCCCCGCAACATGAGCTGTGCATATATATTTCGTTCCACAAGTTACTATGAAGACATTTTGTTACTTTGGGGACTGTCCTTAATCTTTTCGTTATTCTACTGTTTACACTGAAGACATTTTACTGGACACAGCGCATTTTATGGGGACTTTTTTGGCTGTATATACAGATGTCTTCAAAGTATGGGCAATGAATATATGTATATATATATATATATATATATATATATATATATATATATATATGTGCACGGCGCATGCTGTGGGGACGGTTTTTCGTTCCACAAGTTACTATGAAGACATTTTGTTACTTTGGAGACTGTCCTTAAACTTTTCGTTATTCTACTGTTTACACTGAAGACATTTTACTGGATACAGCGTATATTATAGGGACTTTTTTGGCTGTATATACAGATGTCTTCAAAGTATGGGCAATGAATATATATATATATATATATATATATATATATATATGTGCACAGCACATATTGCGGGGACGGTTTTTCGTTCCACAAGTTACTATGAAGACATTTTGATACTTTGGGGACTGTCCTTAAACTTTTCGTTATTCTACTGTTTACACTGAAGACATTTTTCTGGATACAGCGCATATAATAGGGACTTTTTTGGCTGTATATACAGATGTCTTCAAAGTATGGGCAATGCATATATATATATATATATATGCATTGCCCATATGCATATATATATATATATATATATATGCATATATATATATATATATATATATATATATATATATATATTCATTGCACATACTTTGAAGACATCTGTATATACAGCCAAAAAAGTCCCTATTATATGCGCTGTATCCAGAAAAATGTCTTCAGTGTAAACAGTAGAATAACGAAAAGTTTAAGGACAGTTTATATATATATATTCATTGCACATACTTTGAAGACATCTGTATATACAGCCAAAAAAGTCCCTATAAAATGCGCTGTGTCCAGTAAAATGTCTTCAGAGTAAACACTAGAATAACGAAAAGTTTAAGGACAGTCCCCAAAGTAACAAAATGTCTTCATAGTAACTTGTGGAATATATATATATATATGCATTTCACATACTTTGGAGAGATCTGTATATACAGCCAAAAAATTCCCTATAATATGCGCTGTATCCAGTAAAATGTCTTCAGTGTATATAGTAGATTAACGAAAAGTTTAAGGACAGTCTCCAAAGTAACAAAATGTCTTCATAGTAACTTGTGGAACGAAAAACCGTCCCCGCAACATGCGCCGTGCACATATATATATATATATATATATTCATTGCCCATTCTTTGAAGACATCTGTACGGTTTTTCGTTCCACAAGTTACTATGAAGACATTTTGATACTTTGGGGACTGTCCTTAAACTTTTCGTTATTCTACTGTTTACACTGAAGACATTTTTCTGGATACAACGCATATAATAGGGACTTTTTTGGCTGTATATACAGATGTCTTCAAAGTATGTGCAATGAATATATATATATATAGCACCAAAATGTCTTCATAGTAACTTGTGGAACGAAAATCCGTCCCCGCAACATGCGCCGTGCACATATATATATATATATATATATATTAGGGCGGGTCGATTTGTAGGGAGTGAAAAAATTCACCAATTTCCCTATGATTTCCGTATTCTATGGGTTATTCCATGAAAATTTGCCGAAGGAACCATACCTCTATCGTTAAAATCGAGTCCCCTACTTTTTGTTGGTAGATTTTTCCCCAAATTGACGTTCGTATGAAATATTACCTACACGTTCACATCCATAACTCAAAAACTTTCCATCGCCAGTAGGCGCGTTGGAAAGGTGAGCTCATTTTGATAAATTTACAAAAAAAAATCTCCAACATTGGTCCAACGGTTCAAAAGTTACGAGCATTTTTGTCCAAATTTTGGAGCCTTTTTCCATTTTTTTCATGATTTTGTCCAAGAATATTACTTTCATGGCCATTTTTTTGGCTCAATCCATTATTTAATTCAATTTACAATTCAAAACGAAGAGTTTAAGCCCAAATTTATCGAATTCGGTTGATTAATTCATGCGATATTGCTAAAACAAAATAACACATAAAACCAACTTTTTGATTTTTTTTCCCTTTTTATTTTTTTTTTCTACAAAAATTCAAATTAAGAGATAATAAAGTATCTATCAACCTATTATCAAAAAAAAATATTCAATTTGAGTGTAGTAAAAGACAAAATGTGAAAAAAAACATTATTTTTTCTGAAAGTCTTGTTTGCTTTCAAGTCTGGGTGTTTTCGTACGGCTCTCTAATGTCGTCGCCATAGCGCCTTCTACATTCTTTCCTGCAACTCGTTTAGGAGTGGCAGCCAGCAATTGGACATGTCTTTCCGTTCCTTGAATGTGTAAAGGAATTTTGTGGATCATCGAACGGTGGCACTTCGTAATTTAAATATCCCTCCAAATGTTCATACGAATAACTTTGCGTAAACGGTGGTTCGAATATAATGGTATCGTCATTTAAATCAATCATATTTGTATATTCCGTACAATTAAAGTTTATAAGAGATTTTTTATAAACTCTAAGTTCCGTTGGGTCGACAATATCTCTTCGGTAATGTAAAATCTTCTTTATAGTAATGTTTCGTTTTTCCATTCTATCATCAAACAACATAGATAGCAAGATATTTTCTGAGTGTGCAAAATATGGATTATCTTGAATTACTGTATTTACAACTCCAAGTAAATTCCTTGGTAAAAATCGTGTCCAAGTAATAAATTTAAAAAGTAATGTACTACCGTATGCGGCAGAGCTATAATACTTAACATTGAAATACATTGGCGTGTATACTTTTATTATATAGTTAGCCAGAATTTTTAAATTTTCAGTTGGATTATTAGTTGTCACATACAACCGTAATAATCTATTGGCTTTGGTCAGCCAACGAGAATGTGCAATTGGCCCTGGTTTTATGTGAGATAAATCCGCAGGAACCACACCATTAGAAATTGCATTGGCCATTAACATCAAGTACCTCGAATCAGTAGATAATTCTTCTGGATTTAAACCAGGAGGCATATTTTCCAAAGCGATTTCCTCAAAATCGGTTACCACCTGAAAAGAAAACATAAAAGCTAAAAAATAGAATAAAAAATGGTAAAGAATTAGCTATAAAAATTACATACCGGAAGATTTTCACAATCAGCAATTTTTGAGCTCAACTTTCCGGTAGTTGATCGTGGTCCAGTGGTGGTTGATTTGTCTAAAGTGTCAAACAAATGTCTAAACGGAAGCTCGTTAAAGTGCAGAAGACACACAAACCAGTGCAGTGGTCTCTTTAACTGTTTTTCGAATAGTCGCAAAATTCCACCGTGTACGCCAGTATTTGTTGGTTCACCATCAGCGCATATGGCAATTAATGAATCGAGAGACAATTGTTTTTCTTGGAAGAATTCGATCAATTTGTTGACTTTGCTTGCCGCAGTTTCACTTTCTAGTTTTGTGTAGCCTATCAATTGAGAATTTGGTTCCCTCAAAACAACTAGATGAGGTTCTTTAACCATCCTTGGATGCAACTTCTCATCAATTTTTTCTACAGTTAGAGCATAATTTTTCCTGCCGTCGAATGAAAATGATATCAAATTCGAGCCATCATACCGCTTACGAAGTGCGTCTTGTCTCCATTTTTCTCTTTCTCTACGAAGTTTACTTTTATCCATGATGACAAGATTGCCATGAGCATCTTTTACGCCCAGGTCTTCCATCAGGGCCAATGCTGATCCCATTCTATCATGCACACCAAATCTGTCACACATCATTGCATAGTTTTTAGTATTGTATCTGGGAGTGTATGTTTGTGGTGGTAGAACTAATTCTGAACCTCCTCTCACATCAACTTCCATTTCGTCATAATGTGGTTCGTATGTAGGATCGTTGCTCACTGGGATTGTTGGTATAGTCGTTGGTATCGTCTCTTCACTTCCACTATCGTGTTCCGGTATCGTTTGTATTCTGTCATTATATTGATCGCGCATGAAATCTTTTAAGTTTTCTGGGATAGATCCACATGAGCAGTCGTTTTCTTTCAAGTTGCATTTACATTTTCCAATGTTGAATAATTGGTTTGTTGATTCTACGAATTTTTTGAATTCTGTTGCGCGTTTTACTCGTTGTTTATCTGCATTACTATATGCGTCAAGCAAATTATTCAATTTTCTAATGATGCTACCTTTGAGTATAAGTTCAATATTAAGTTGATTCCAAATTTCTAACAATCTGTCTGCTACTTGGGGAGTAAATCTTTTATACGAAAACATTTTGCTTTGGGCTTTTGAACGTTCGGCCAAGAAAAAATAGTACTTCAATATATCTGGTTTAGTTGACAGATTAATATCAGGTAATTCACAGCCCACGCCAAAAGAAAAAACATCATGAGAGACCAAATGTTGCAAACTACTGCGTTGGGTATCTGTTGGATTTTGCGATGAACCAGGCTCTGAATCCATTTTTTAAACCGTCACTAAAAGAATTATATATGTTTTTCATAGAATAATAATATAACTATTAACTATAATAGTTAGCAATGTTTTTACACTTACCTTTAAATCTTTTCTAAATTTCAAAATAGTTTGATTATTTGTTAGTTATTTCAAGTAACACTTCACTGAAATGACGCTCAAACAAAACTAGCATACACTGGAATCCCCACCCCGCCAACTACAGCTGATTGTTTCGTCCAATTAGAATTGCTGTGTATTTGTTGTTGTCAAAATGACGTCAGCGAAGAATAATTCTTTATAAATCGTATGCAAACCCAAAAAAGAGAGCAAAAATAAAAAGGGAAAAAAAATCAAAAAGTTGGTTTTATGTGTTATTTTGTTTTAGCAATATCGCATGAATTAATCAACCGAATTCGATAAATTTGGGCTTAAACTCTTCGTTTTGAATTGTAAATTGAATTTAATAATGTATTGAGCCAAAAAAATGGCCATGAAAGTAATATTCTTGGACAAAATCATGAAAAAAATGGAAAAAGGCTCCAAAATTTGGACAAAAATGCCCGTAACTTTTGAACCGTTGGACCAATGTTGAAGATTTTTTTTGTAAAATTATTAAAATGAGCTCACCTTTCCAACGCGCCTAAACCCGATCTGTATATACAGCCAAAAAAGTCCCTATAAAATGCGCTGTGTCCAGTAAAATGTCTTCAGAGTAAACACTAGAATAACGAAAAGTTTAAGGACAGTCCCCAAAGTAACAAAATGTCTTCATAGTAACTTGTGGAACGAAAACCCGTCCCCGCAACATGTTCTGTGCACATACATATATATATATATATATATACATATATATATATATATATATATATATATATATATATATATATATTCATTATGCATACTTTGAAGACATCTGTATATACAGCCAAAAAAGTCCCTATAATATGCGCTGTATCCAGTAAAATGTCTTCAGTATATATAGTAGGTTGATGTAAAGTTTGAGGTCAGTCTCCAAACAATCAAAATGTCTTCATAGTAACCTGTGAAACGAAAAACCGTCCCCGCAACATACGCTGTGCACATATATATATATATATTCATTGTGCATACTTTGAAGACATCTGTATATACAGCCAAAAAAGTCCCTAAAATATGCGCTGTATCCAGTAAAATGTCTTCAGTCTATATAGTAGATTAATGTAATGTTTGAGGTCAGTCCCCAAAGAATCAAAATGTCCTCACAGTAACCTGTGAAACGAAAAACCGTCCCCGCAAAATGCACTGTGCACATATATATATATATATATATATATATATATATATATATATATATATATATATATATATATATATATATATATATATATATCTATATATATATATATATATATATATATATATATATATATATATATATATATATGCATTGCCCATACTTTGAAGACATCTGTATATACAGCCAAAGAAGTCCCTATAAAATGCGCTGTGTCCAGTAAAATGTCTTCAGAGTAAACACTAGAATAACGAAAAGTTTAAGGACAGTCCCCAAAGTAACAAAATGTCTTCATAGTAACTTGTGGAACGAAAACCCGTCCTCGAAGCATGTGCTGTGCACATATATATATATATATATATATATATATATCTATATATATATATATATATGCATTGTCCATACTTTGAAGACAACTGTATATACAGCCAAAAAAGTCCCTATAAAATGCGCTGGGTCCAGTAAAATGTCTTCAGTGTAAACAGTAGAATAAGGAAAAGTTTAAGGACAGTCCCCAAAGTAACAAAATGTCTTCATAGTAACTTGTCTTCATAGTAACATATATATATATATATATATGTGCACATATACATATATATGTGCACAGCACATGTTTCGAGGACGGGTTTTCATTCCACAAGTTACTATGAAGACATTTTGTTACTTTGGGGACTGTCCTTAAACTTTTCGTTATTCTAGTGTTTACTCTGAAGACATTTTACTGGACACAGCGCATTTTATAGGGATATATATATATATATATATATGCATTGCCCATATTTTGAAGACATCTGTATATACAGCCAAAAAAGACCCCGTATTATGAGCTGTATCCAGTAAAATGTCTTCAGTGTAAACAGTAGAATAACAAAAAGTTTAAGGACAGTACCCAAAGTAACAAAATGTCTTCATAGTAACTTGTGGAACGAAAAACGGTCCCCGCAGCATTGCCCATACTTTGAAGACATCTGTATATACAGCCAAAAAAGTCCCTATAAAATGCGCTGTGTCCAGTAAAATGTCTTCAGTGTAAACAGTAGAATAACGAAATGTTTAAGGACAGTCCCCAAAGTAACAAAATGTCTTCATAGTAACTTGTGGAACGATATATATATATATATATATTCATTGCCCATACTTTGAAGACATCTGTATAAACAGCCAAAAAAGTCCCTATAAAATGCGTTGTGTCCAGTAAAATGTCTTCAGTGTAAACAGTAGAATAACGAAAAGTTTAAGGACAGTCCCCAAAGTAACAAAATGTCTTCATAGTAACTTGTGGAACGAAAACCCGTCCCCGCAACATGTGCTGTGCATATATATATATTCTACTGTTTGCACTGAAGACATTTTACTGGACACAGCGCATTTTATAGGGACTTTTTTGGCTGTATATACAGATGTCTTCAAGGTATGGGCAATGCATATATATATATATATATATATATATATATGTGCACGGCGCATGTTGCGGGACGGTTTTTCGTTCCACAAGTTACTATGAAGACATTTTGCTACTTTGGGGACTGTCCTTAAACTTTTCGTTATTCTACTGTTTACACTGAAGACATTTTACTGGATACAGCGCATATTATAGGGACTTTTTTGGCTGTATATACAGATGTCTTTACTGGATGTCGCTGTATCCAGTAAAATGTCTTCAGTGTAAACAGTAGAATAACGAAAAGTTTAAGGACAGTCCCCAAAGTAACAAAATGTCTTCATAGTAACTTGTGGAACGAAAAACCGTCCCCGCAACAAGCGCTGTGCACACACATATATATATATATAAGCGCTGTGCACACATATATATATATATATATATATATATGTGCACAGCGCATGTTGCGGGGACGGGTTTTCGTTCCACAAGTTACTATGAAGACATTTTGTTACTTTGGGGACTGTCCTTAAACTTTTCGTTATTCTAGTGTTTACTCTGAAAACATTTTACTGGACACAGCGCATTTTATAGGGACTTTTTTGGCTGTATATACAGATGTCTTCAAAGTATGGGCAATGCATATATATATATATATATATATATATATATATATACTAGCGGAAGGTAGTTCCTCCGGAGCAACCGATGTAACAGGCAAAGGAAAGGAAACAGACAAAGGTGGCTCTGTTACGTCAATAGTCGCAGCCTCTATTGGTTCCTCGTAGTCGTCGAGAATAGTATCATCGAATAAAAAGGTAATGCATCCATTTTCTAGGAAACAATGAAAATTAAGGAATGCGGAAAGAACATAAATAGTGTATCCTCAAATGGTCAAAATAACCACTTTTGCGATGTGTCGTCGTACAACCCCGTTCGCAGTGCGTATGTTGACAACCCTAATATGACCGTCACTACCCGGATATAATTTAACGACACGGCCTAGCCTCCATGAAGTTGAGGGCAGCTGTTCTGGCGAATGACAACTAAGTCGTTTTCTTTCAATTCGCGTTCCGGATTTTTCTATTTATAACGCTTGTGTAGGCTTATTAAGTACTCTTCTTTCCACCGATGACAAAGATTTTGAGACAGAGCTTTCATTTTTTGAAATCGGTTTACAATGCTAAGCGGAGATTCGTGTATAGCACGCTCAGTCGGAGACAGTTGCGGATTGCCGATTAAAAAATTACCAGGAGTTAACGCGACCATTTCGTGTGGATTTTCGGACATGGAACAAAGGGGACGAGAATTCAAGCAGGCTTCTATTCTTACCAGAAGAGTGGGAAGTTCCTCAAATGTGTATTTAAAGTTCTGGGCTTCTTTTCTAAAATGAAGTTTGAAACTTTTTACTCCAGCCTCCCAGAGTCAGAAGTTGCCTCCAAATGAAGTGCTTTTGTAGAAAAGCAAACAAAAATACAAATATAACCCTTTGTTATTTTGCAAGCCCTATCAAAAGAGCTTTTGACATCAAAGGGCCCAGCAAAACCTACACCAGTTGTAGTAAAAGGCCTGCCAAGATAAGTACGTTCAGGAGGTAGAGCAGCCATAATTTGACTGCAAGAGCGTTTACGGTCAAGAATACAATGCTTACAGCGACCAATAACTCCACGAATTTTCGATTTAAATCTAGGAACCCAATATTCAATGCGAAGTATCCGCAGCATTAACTGATTCCCACTGTGTAGTGATATCAAATGCACAAACTCTGTCGAAAGTAAAGTAAATCTACTAGAGTAGGGCAAAATAATTGGATAACTTTCCCAGTAAGTAAGAGAAGGTGACCGTTAAGTCTCATAACCCCATTTTCGTCGATAAAAGGGTTCAAAGGTAAAAGAAAACTTTTTGAACCCAAAGATCTTTTGTCCAATAGACATTTATAATCGCTTGCGAAATAAAACTTTTGAGTCACCATGGCCAAACGCAATTTAGTTTTCCTCACTTATAAACTATTATTATTAGTACTTTCGTATAAACTGCGATGCGACCTATGAGAAGGATAAGTATTATAGAAAAATCTCATAATATACGAGATAATACGAAGCGCTTTTTCCAAACGCGAATATCTTTCAAGAATATCCTCAAATTCATAATCTGCCGAATTGTTTGCAAAGCATGTAAAATGAACATTTACAGTTCGACCCTCAACTTATCACTTATCCTCACGAAGCCATTGTGGCCCATGCCACCAAAGATCACTGTTCGCCTGCTCAGATGGAGAAACGCCACGACTACCCAAATCAGCAGGATTATCTTCGGACCTGACATGTTACCAATTATGTTTGCCAACGTTCTCCTAAATCCTGCACACCCTATTAGCCACAAAAGTGGTCCAAGCACAAGGATCCTTTCTTATCCAGGACAGGACTATTGTCGAATCAGTCCAGCAATAAATTTGATTAACGCCATTTTCGATTTCACTTACAACAGTTTTCAACAGCTCGGGAGCCAAAACCGCACCACAAAGTTCAAGGCGAGGTATAGAATTCGATTTTATAGGGGCGACCTTTGTCCTACACGACAATAAATGTGTGTGAATTTCGCCATTAGAGGGCTTGATACGAATAAATATCACCGCCGCGTATTCTTTTTCCGAGGCATCGGAAAAAACATGAAGTTCCGCAGTTGCGCCAGGGTTGTGGTTGACCCATCGAGGAATACGAATGTGATTAACTTCGTGATATGAAGTTAAGAATTTTTGCCACTCAGTTTCCGTCGAAATGGAAGAGAATCATCCCAGTCGATATTGTCAAGCCAGACGCGTTGCATGATAATCTTTGCTACAACTTCTATAGGACCTAGCCAACACAAATGATCAAATAATTTAGCAATTGCTGACAAAACTTCTCGTTTAGTATAACTAACTTTAGAAGCAATAAGAACCACATTGAAGTAAAACGAATCTAATTGAGCATTCCATTTAATACCCAATGTTTTTGAACTACTAGACTCAACAAATGTTAAAAGTTTAGCATCAACCAAATGTTCTTGAACTCAAAGCCGATATTAATTGATCACAAGTGATCAAAGCGGTCGAAACATAATGAACATCGAACACCGTCGTCTATGATCTAGTTCTAGATATTCGTTTACAATCTTGTCAAAATCATGTAACCGAGTGTTAATCGACGTATATAACGAGACAAGCCTCGTATGTGGATTTAACTTTTTCCCACAAAATTTTCAATTCACTGCCTTCAATTTCGAGATTAAAAACGTTATGGGTTTTCCCGTTAAGCGAATTGGATTCCGCGCCGAATTCAAAAAGAGCATCCGATGCTCTTTTAAATAGATCTTGTGGGTTCACAGACATTTTTACTTATAGATTAATAAAAAAAAATTAAAAACACGAAAAAATCTCCAATTAGCAAAAATTTCGAAAAAGTAAAAATCGTTGAATTTATCAAAACAGTTTATAAATTTGACCGAAAAAAAAATCTAAATTTTATTTGATCAACTTAAACACACGAACGATTTAAGTTGCGACTGTGGCGGACTGTAGGCTGTCTGTTTGCCGTAAATGCAGAGTAAAGTTTCCAATGAAAATAAAAAGACAAAAAGGTTTGTTTTGTAGTAGAGGTAAGGTCTCTATTTATTAATTTAAAAATATATTACCTTTGCAAAGGGATTTGCGTGTAGATATTTAACAAGTAAGATTGTAACTAGTAAAAAAAGCAAAAGGCGGCTGACAATGCTAAAAAAGGGAGTACCGTTAACGGTTTTACTAGTTAGAATCTATGTAAATACTGCCACCAATGTTTTTAAAGAGGGGAGTAATTAATAGATCATAATGTAGTATTAACCCAAATAGGGTAGATGGTACCAAAAGGGCATCGATAATAGAATTAACCAAAATAAAGGTTTTTGAATTAAACATTGCCGTCCACCTTTCAACTTATAGGCATGTTGCAACAAAATTTAATAATTTATTTTAAAAGATAAATATAAAATTAAAATTTAAGTGATTTGATTTTCAATTCATATGTTTATTTTTTTCCCTTTTTTTCAAAAACACTTAAAACTACGACGATGATCCAAGAGGATCGTTGGCCCAAAGGGGACCGTGGTGACACAAGGGGTGTCTGTTGATCAAAATAATCGTTGACCCAAATGGGGCCAGGGTTGATCCCGAAGGATCGATAGTCCAAAGGGGACCAGGTTGATCCAAATGGATCTACCCTCTAAAGAGGAGATTGGCCAGATATGACCCATCCAAACATCGTATATTGAGCCAATGGAAGGCCCTCTGAGCACTTGAGGGCTAAGCTCAGGTCCTTAGACCAAAGCCACTCGCCCAGAAACATTAAAAGCTGGATCATCCAACTGAAACCTAGCAAAACTTTCCCTTAGCGTGTCCGAAACAGACTCCGAAGGAGTTCTAACACCTAAGATTTTCGTCACTTTTGGAGTAAGCGAAATTTGCTGAGAAGCATCGTAGGACGACCCGACCGTTAAACGACAGTATTTGCTGCCAGCCATATTGGAAACTGGCAACCTTAGGTTTCGAACCAAAGTTTCGCAGATGTAACTAGCGTTACAACACGGGTCAAGTGCCGCACGAACCGCGATCGACCTTTAAGGAAACATAATTTGAGCTACAATAGTAGGCAAAAACGTGACAATATGTCGAATTGGTAACGGACGGGTATCAGACATGGACGGAGAGTTGTGCTGTGCACAAAAGTGGTCTTAGCTTTGAAGCCTGATACAACAGGCTGGCTTGCGGTAACCTCTTTGGACCAGGTTTGGAAGAAGAAGGCGAATGTAAAATGGAATTGTGGTTCCCATTAGAATAGCGGCATTTAGCCAAACGCTGACAATTTTTGTCTTCATGAGTATGAGCCAAACAACGGGAGCAGTAATGGTGAACAATCACTAAACCAAGCTTGCGTACGTGACTTAACTTCCGAAAGGTAGAACAAGACCGCGATGGGTGTCCACCACTACAAACTCGACATTGAAAACTTTTCGGATCGGAACTATTCGAGGCCGGGGTTCCAAAAGGACCCAATGATGATTCGGATTTCGACGATTTGTCAGTCACTTTGTCTAAAGGAGGCGCATCAACTGGAATAGGTACTTCAGAAGGAGCTGGTGGTATGACAGCTGGTTAAGTTGTAGGAGCTGGTATAGCAATAGGTGCCTTAACGTTGGTTGGAGCTGATGTGGGTGATGGATCAGATTTGGCGCTCAGATCCGCCAAAGGTGCCTCTGTAGAAATAGGCTCTACAATATTAGTATTGTATCTGGGAGTGTATGTTTGTGGTGGTAGAACTAATTCTGAACCTCCTCTCACATCAACTTCCATTTCGTCATAATGTGGTTCGTATGTAGGATCGTTGCTCACTGGGATTGTTGGTATAGTCGTTGGTATCGTCTCTTCACTTCCACTATCGTGTTCCGGTATCGTTTGTATTCTGTCATTATATTGATCGCGCATGAAATCTTTTAAGTTTTCTGGGATAGATCCACATGAGCAGTCGTTTTCTTTCAAGTTGCATTTACATTTTCCAATGTTGAATAATTGGTTTGTTGATTCTACGAATTTTTTGAATTCTGTTGCGCGTTTTACTCGTTGTTTATCTGCATTACTATATGCGTCAAGCAAATTATTCAATTTTCTAATGATGCTACCTTTGAGTATAAGTTCAATATTAAGTTGATTCCAAATTTCTAACAATCTGTCTGCTACTTGGGGAGTAAATCTTTTATACGAAAACATTTTGCTTTGGGCTTTTGAACGTTCGGCCAAGAAAAAATAGTACTTCAATATATCTGGTTTAGTTGACAGATTAATATCAGGTAATTCGCAGCCCACGCCAAAAGAAAAAACATCATGAGAGACCAAATGTTGCAAACTACTGCGTTGGGTATCTGTTGGATTTTGCGATGAACCAGGCTCTGAATCCATTTTTTAAACCGTCACTAAAAGAATTATATATGTTTTTCATAGAATAATAATATAACTATTAACTATAATAGTTAGCAATGTTTTTACACTTACCTTTAAATCTTTTCTAAATTTCAAAATAGTTTGATTATTTGTTAGTTATTTCAAGTAACACTTCACTGAAATGACGCTCAAACAAAACTAGCATACACTGGAATCCCCACCCCGCCAACTACAGCTGATTGTTTCGTCCAATTAGAATTGCTGTGTATTTGTTGTTGTCAAAATGACGTCAGCGAAGAATAATTCTTTATAAATCGTATGCAAACCCAAAAAAGAGAGCAAAAATAAAAAGGGAAAAAAAATCAAAAAGTTGGTTTTATGTGTTATTTTGTTTTAGCAATATCGCATGAGTTAATCAACCGAATTCGATAAATTTGGGCTTAAACTCTTCGTTTTGAATTGTAAATTGAATTTAATAATGTATTGAGCCAAAAAAATGGCCATGAAAGTAATATTCTTGGACAAAATCATGAAAAAAATGGAAAAAGGCTCCAAAATTTGGACAAAAATGCCCGTAACTTTTGAACCGTTGGACCAATGTTGAAGATTTTTTTTGTAAAATTATTAAAATGAGCTCACCTTTCCAACGCGCCTAAACCCGATCTGTATATACAGCCAAAAAAGTCCCTATAAAATGCGCTGTGTCCAGTAAAATGTCTTCAGAGTAAACACTAGAATAACGAAAAGTTTAAGGACAGTCCCCAAAGTAACAAAATGTCTTCATAGTAACTTGTGGAACGAAAACCCGTCCCCGCAACATGTTCTGTGCACATACATATATATATATATATATATACATATATATATATATATATATATATATATATATATATATATATATTCATTATGCATACTTTGAAGACATCTGTATATACAGCCAAAAAAGTCCCTATAATATGCGCTGTATCCAGTAAAATGTCTTCAGTATATATAGTAGGTTGATGTAAAGTTTGAGGTCAGTCTCCAAACAATCAAAATGTCTTCATAGTAACCTGTGAAACGAAAAACCGTCCCCGCAACATACGCTGTGCACATATATATATATATATTCATTGTGCATACTTTGAAGACATCTGTATATACAGCCAAAAAAGTCCCTAAAATATGCGCTGTATCCAGTAAAATGTCTTCAGTCTATATAGTAGATTAATGTAATGTTTGAGGTCAGTCCCCAAAGAATCAAAATGTCCTCACAGTAACCTGTGAAACGAAAAACCGTCCCCGCAAAATGCACTGTGCACATATATATATATATATATATATATATATATATATATATATATATATATATATATATATATATATATATATATCTATATATATATATATATATATATATATATATATATATATATATATCTATATATATATATATATATATATATATATATATATATATATATATATGCATTGTCCATACTTTGAAGACAACTGTATATACAGCCAAAAAAGTCCCTATAAAATGCGCTGGGTCCAGTAAAATGTCTTCAGTGTAAACAGTAGAATAAGGAAAAGTTTAAGGACAGTCCCCAAAGTAACAAAATGTCTTCATAGTAACTTGTCTTCATAGTAACATATATATATATATATATATGTGCACATATACATATATATGTGCACAGCACATGTTTCGAGGACGGGTTTTCATTCCACAAGTTACTATGAAGACATTTTGTTACTTTGGGGACTGTCCTTAAACTTTTCGTTATTCTAGTGTTTACTCTGAAGACATTTTACTGGACACAGCGCATTTTATAGGGATATATATATATATATATATATGCATTGCCCATATTTTGAAGACATCTGTATATACAGCCAAAAAAGACCCCGTATTATGAGCTGTATCCAGTAAAATGTCTTCAGTGTAAACAGTAGAATAACAAAAAGTTTAAGGACAGTACCCAAAGTAACAAAATGTCTTCATAGTAACTTGTGGAACGAAAAACGGTCCCCGCAGCATTGCCCATACTTTGAAGACATCTGTATATACAGCCAAAAAAGTCCCTATAAAATGCGCTGTGTCCAGTAAAATGTCTTCAGTGTAAACAGTAGAATAACGAAATGTTTAAGGACAGTCCCCAAAGTAACAAAATGTCTTCATAGTAACTTGTGGAACGATATATATATATATATATATTCATTGCCCATACTTTGAAGACATCTGTATAAACAGCCAAAAAAGTCCCTATAAAATGCGTTGTGTCCAGTAAAATGTCTTCAGTGTAAACAGTAGAATAACGAAAAGTTTAAGGACAGTCCCCAAAGTAACAAAATGTCTTCATAGTAACTTGTGGAACGAAAACCCGTCCCCGCAACATGTGCTGTGCATATATATATATTCTACTGTTTGCACTGAAGACATTTTACTGGACACAGCGCATTTTATAGGGACTTTTTTGGCTGTATATACAGATGTCTTCAAGGTATGGGCAATGCATATATATATATATATATATATATATATGTGTGCACGGCGCATGTTGCGGGACGGTTTTTCGTTCCACAAGTTACTATGAAGACATTTTGCTACTTTGGGGACTGTCCTTAAACTTTTCGTTATTCTACTGTTTACACTGAAGACATTTTACTGGATACAGCGCATATTATAGGGACTTTTTTGGCTGTATATACAGATGTCTTTACTGGATGTCGCTGTATCCAGTAAAATGTCTTCAGTGTAAACAGTAGAATAACGAAAAGTTTAAGGACAGTCCCCAAAGTAACAAAATGTCTTCATAGTAACTTGTGGAACGAAAAACCGTCCCCGCAACAAGCGCTGTGCACACACATATATATATATATAAGCGCTGTGCACACATATATATATATATATATATATATATGTGCACAGCGCATGTTGCGGGGACGGGTTTTCGTTCCACAAGTTACTATGAAGACATTTTGTTACTTTGGGGACTGTCCTTAAACTTTTCGTTATTCTAGTGTTTACTCTGAAAACATTTTACTGGACACAGCGCATTTTATAGGGACTTTTTTGGCTGTATATACAGATGTCTTCAAAGTATGGGCAATGCATATATATATATATATATATATATATATATATATACTAGCGGAAGGTAGTTCCTCCGGAGCAACCGATGTAACAGGCAAAGGAAAGGAAACAGACAAAGGTGGCTCTGTTACGTCAATAGTCGCAGCCTCTATTGGTTCCTCGTAGTCGTCGAGAATAGTATCATCGAATAAAAAGGTAATGCATCCATTTTCTAGGAAACAATGAAAATTAAGGAATGCGGAAAGAACATAAATAGTGTATCCTCAAATGGTCAAAATAACCACTTTTGCGATGTGTCGTCGTACAACCCCGTTCGCAGTGCGTATGTTGACAACCCTAATATGACCGTCACTACCCGGATATAATTTAACGACACGGCCTAGCCTCCATGAAGTTGAGGGCAGCTGTTCTGGCGAATGACAACTAAGTCGTTTTCTTTCAATTCGCGTTCCGGATTTTTCTATTTATAACGCTTGTGTAGGCTTATTAAGTACTCTTCTTTCCACCGATGACAAAGATTTTGAGACAGAGCTTTCATTTTTTGAAATCGGTTTACAATGCTAAGCGGAGATTCGTGTATAGCACGCTCAGTCGGAGACAGTTGCGGATTGCCGATTAAAAAATTACCAGGAGTTAACGCGACCATTTCGTGTGGATTTTCGGACATGGAACAAAGGGGACGAGAATTCAAGCAGGCTTCTATTCTTACCAGAAGAGTGGGAAGTTCCTCAAATGTGTATTTAAAGTTCTGGGCTTCTTTTCTAAAATGAAGTTTGAAACTTTTTACTCCAGCCTCCCAGAGTCAGAAGTTGCCTCCAAATGAAGTGCTTTTGTAGAAAAGCAAACAAAAATACAAATATAACCCTTTGTTATTTTGCAAGCCCTATCAAAAGAGCTTTTGACATCAAAGGGCCCAGCAAAACCTACACCAGTTGTAGTAAAAGGCCTGCCAAGATAAGTACGTTCAGGAGGTAGAGCAGCCATAATTTGACTGCAAGAGCGTTTACGGTCAAGAATACAATGCTTACAGCGACCAATAACTCCACGAATTTTCGATTTAAATCTAGGAACCCAATATTCAATGCGAAGTATCCGCAGCATTAACTGATTCCCACTGTGTAGTGATATCAAATGCACAAACTCTGTCGAAAGTAAAGTAAATCTACTAGAGTAGGGCAAAATAATTGGATAACTTTCCCAGTAAGTAAGAGAAGGTGACCGTTAAGTCTCATAACCCCATTTTCGTCGATAAAAGGGTTCAAAGGTAAAAGAAAACTTTTTGAACCCAAAGATCTTTTGTCCAATAGACATTTATAATCGCTTGCGAAATAAAACTTTTGAGTCACCATGGCCAAACGCAATTTAGTTTTCCTCACTTATAAACTATTATTATTAGTACTTTCGTATAAACTGCGATGCGACCTATGAGAAGGATAAGTATTATAGAAAAATCTCATAATATACGAGATAATACGAAGCGCTTTTTCCAAACGCGAATATCTTTCAAGAATATCCTCAAATTCATAATCTGCCGAATTGTTTGCAAAGCATGTAAAATGAACATTTACAGTTCGACCCTCAACTTATCACTTATCCTCACGAAGCCATTGTGGCCCATGCCACCAAAGATCACTGTTCGCCTGCTCAGATGGAGAAACGCCACGACTACCCAAATCAGCAGGATTATCTTCGGACCTGACATGTTACCAATTATGTTTGCCAACGTTCTCCTAAATCCTGCACACCCTATTAGCCACAAAAGTGGTCCAAGCACAAGGATCCTTTCTTATCCAGGACAGGACTATTGTCGAATCAGTCCAGCAATAAATTTGATTAACGCCATTTTCGATTTCACTTACAACAGTTTTCAACAGCTCGGGAGCCAAAACCGCACCACAAAGTTCAAGGCGAGGTATAGAATTCGATTTTATAGGGGCGACCTTTGTCCTACACGACAATAAATGTGTGTGAATTTCGCCATTAGAGGGCTTGATACGAATAAATATCACCGCCGCGTATTCTTTTTCCGAGGCATCGGAAAAAACATGAAGTTCCGCAGTTGCGCCAGGGTTGTGGTTGACCCATCGAGGAATACGAATGTGATTAACTTCGTGATATGAAGTTAAGAATTTTTGCCACTCAGTTTCCGTCGAAATGGAAGAGAATCATCCCAGTCGATATTGTCAAGCCAGACGCGTTGCATGATAATCTTTGCTACAACTTCTATAGGACCTAGCCAACACAAATGATCAAATAATTTAGCAATTGCTGACAAAACTTCTCGTTTAGTATAACTAACTTTAGAAGCAATAAGAACCACATTGAAGTAAAACGAATCTAATTGAGCATTCCATTTAATACCCAATGTTTTTGAACTACTAGACTCAACAAATGTTAAAAGTTTAGCATCAACCAAATGTTCTTGAACTCAAAGCCGATATTAATTGATCACAAGTGATCAAAGCGGTCGAAACATAATGAACATCGAACACCGTCGTCTATGATCTAGTTCTAGATATTCGTTTACAATCTTGTCAAAATCATGTAACCGAGTGTTAATCGACGTCTATAACGAGACAAGCCTCGTATGTGGATTTAACTTTTTCCCACAAAATTTTCAATTCACTGCCTTCAATTTCGAGATTAAAAACGTTATGGGTTTTCCCGTTAAGCGAATTGGATTCCGCGCCGAATTCAAAAAGAGCATCCGATGCTCTTTTAAATAGATCTTGTGGGTTCACAGACATTTTTACTTATAGATTAATAAAAAAAAATTAAAAACACGAAAAAATCTCCAATTAGCAAAAATTTCGAAAAAGTAAAAATCGTTGAATTTATCAAAACAGTTTATAAATTTGACCGAAAAAAAAATCTAAATTTTATTTGATCAACTTAAACACACGAACGATTTAAGTTGCGACTGTGGCGGACTGTAGGCTGTCTGTTTGCCGTAAATGCAGAGTAAAGTTTCCAATGAAAATAAAAAGACAAAAAGGTTTGTTTTGTAGTAGAGGTAAGGTCTCTATTTATTAATTTAAAAATATATTACCTTTGCAAAGGGATTTGCGTGTAGATATTTAACAAGTAAGATTGTAACTAGTAAAAAAAGCAAAAGGCGGCTGACAATGCTAAAAAAGGGAGTACCGTTAACGGTTTTACTAGTTAGAATCTATGTAAATACTGCCACCAATGTTTTTAAAGAGGGGAGTAATTAATAGATCATAATGTAGTATTAACCCAAATAGGGTAGATGGTACCAAAAGGGCATCGATAATAGAATTAACCAAAATAAAGGTTTTTGAATTAAACATTGCCGTCCACCTTTCAACTTATAGGCATGTTGCAACAAAATTTAATAATTTATTTTAAAAGATAAATATAAAATTAAAATTTAAGTGATTTGATTTTCAATTCATATGTTTATTTTTTTCCCTTTTTTTCAAAAACACTTAAAACTACGACGATGATCCAAGAGGATCGTTGGCCCAAAGGGGACCGTGGTGACACAAGGGGTGTCTGTTGATCAAAATAATCGTTGACCCAAATGGGGCCAGGGTTGATCCCGAAGGATCGATAGTCCAAAGGGGACCAGGTTGATCCAAATGGATCTACCCTCTAAAGAGGAGATTGGCCAGATATGACCCATCCAAACATCGTATATTGAGCCAATGGAAGGCCCTCTGAGCACTTGAGGGCTAAGCTCAGGTCCTTAGACCAAAGCCACTCGCCCAGAAACATTAAAAGCTGGATCATCCAACTGAAACCTAGCAAAACTTTCCCTTAGCGTGTCCGAAACAGACTCCGAAGGAGTTCTAACACCTAAGATTTTCGTCACTTTTGGAGTAAGCGAAATTTGCTGAGAAGCATCGTAGGACGACCCGACCGTTAAACGACAGTATTTGCTGCCAGCCATATTGGAAACTGGCAACCTTAGGTTTCGAACCAAAGTTTCGCAGATGTAACTAGCGTTACAACACGGGTCAAGTGCCGCACGAACCGCGATCGACCTTTAAGGAAACATAATTTGAGCTACAATAGTAGGCAAAAACGTGACAATATGTCGAATTGGTAACGGACGGGTATCAGACATGGACGGAGAGTTGTGCTGTGCACAAAAGTGGTCTTAGCTTTGAAGCCTGATACAACAGGCTGGCTTGCGGTAACCTCTTTGGACCAGGTTTGGAAGAAGAAGGCGAATGTAAAATGGAATTGTGGTTCCCATTAGAATAGCGGCATTTAGCCAAACGCTGACAATTTTTGTCTTCATGAGTATGAGCCAAACAACGGGAGCAGTAATGGTGAACAATCACTAAACCAAGCTTGCGTACGTGACTTAACTTCCGAAAGGTAGAACAAGACCGCGATGGGTGTCCACCACTACAAACTCGACATTGAAAACTTTTCGGATCGGAACTATTCGAGGCCGGGGTTCCAAAAGGACCCAATGATGATTCGGATTTCGACGATTTGTCAGTCACTTTGTCTAAAGGAGGCGCATCAACTGGAATAGGTACTTCAGAAGGAGCTGGTGGTATGACAGCTGGTTAAGTTGTAGGAGCTGGTATAGCAATAGGTGCCTTAACGTTGGTTGGAGCTGATGTGGGTGATGGATCAGATTTGGCGCTCAGATCCGCCAAAGGTGCCTCTGTAGAAATAGGCTCTACAATATTCATGGATTCCTCAAAATCCTACAACAAAGCGTCATCAAAAAGGGGTTTTAAAGCTTCCATTATGCTAGGAAATAAAAATTGTTATTTGAAGAAAATAGATTTGTTTAATTTGTCAGAATGATTTTGCGATATGTCGCCTTACAACTCCGATCGCAGTCCGTACATCAACGACTCTAATGTGACCGTCACTTCCCAGATAAAGTGTGACTACCCGACCTAACCGCCACAAAGTTGGAGGAAGCTGCTCGTGTCGGATCACGACTAAATCATTTTCCTGAATTTCGCGTTCAGCGTTTTTTAATTTATACCGTTTATGTAAACGCATTAAATATTCCTCTTTCCACCGACGACAGAAATGTTGAGAAATAGCTTTCATTTTTTTGAAGCGATTAACCAGACTGATCGGTGAATCAATAAAGCAGGCTCCGGTGGAGCTAATAGTGGAGAACCGATTAGAGAGTGACCAGGGGTCAGCGCAACTGGTTCCTGTGGACTATCAGACATAGGACAAAGAGGTCTTGAATTAAGACTTGCTTCTATTCTTGAAATAATAGCCAAAAGTTCTTCAAATGTATACCTAAATGACTGTGCCTCTTTTCGAAAGTGAAGTTTAAAATTCTTCACTCCGGCTTCCCAAAGTCCACCCATATGAGGAGCCCCCGCTGGAATGAAACGCCAAGAAAGACCCTCAATGCCATATGATGAGCATACCGTGTTTTGACTCTCCCGAACAAAAGTCCGAAAATCTCTTTTCAATTCACGCGACGCACCTACAAAGTTTGTGCCGATATCCGAAAATATTGTACTAGGGCAACCTCGCAGCGAAATAAACCGTTGAAAAGCAGACAAAAAGGTAGCTGTTGACAAGTCAGATGTCACTTCTAAATGTATTGCCTTCGTAAAAAAGCAAACAAATGTACAGACGAAACCTTTAGTAATCTTGCAAACTTGACCCGTAAAACTCTTAATATCAAAAGTGCCAGCAAAATCAACACCTGCGGTAGTAAAAGGCCTTTATTTGACTGCAAGAACGTTTCCTGTCAAGAGCACAACGCTTGTAGCCGCTTATAACGGCGCGAATTTTAGATCTCGTCCAGTCCAAAGGCCTACTCTCGTATGGATTTCATCAAATCCAAATGAAGGTCTACAAAAGCGACAAGGTAGGTGAATCAGCAGATACCGCGTTAGTTAACACTAATGTTGTATCTGAAGGTAAGAGTACCTCGTCGCAAGGTCCTGTTGGGCATCTAGAAGATACTGATGCACTCGGAGGCGTGGAGGATCTCTTCATCACAGGACTAAGTGAAGAGTTTGTGAAGAGAAGCTTCTCGTAGACTTTGAAGAGGAAAGGGATATGACGGTGGTGGATAAATCTGATGGTACTTCGGTTTCTTCAGATAAATCTCCATCACTCTAAGGCTGCATACGCAGCCCTTGTGATCCTCCTGATGCAAGCAGGGTCCGATGTGGTCCTTATTCAGGAACCCTGGGTGAGTGCTGGCAGGATTTGTGGAATAAGGACAAACGGGTTTAAGCTGATCCAAAGTAAGGGTAATGGTAGGCACAGATCTTGTTTACTTGTAAGGAACAGTCTTAATATTTTTCTTCTCTCCTCTTTTGATAGCGAAGACATGACAGTGGCCAGCAGTGTGAAAACTCTCAAATCTGGCTGGCGTCGGTGTATATGGCGCAAGAAACTGATGTACCTCCGGTCACTCTGACTGTACTTGTTGATGCTGCTGGAAAAGCTGAGTGCAACCTGATTGTGTGCAGTGATGTCAATGCGCACCATCAAGCTCAGACAACAATTATAGAGGTGAGTTACTCATTGAATATATTACGAATACTAACCTAACTATAAGAAAAAGGGGCAATGAACCAACGTTCATTACTAGGAATAGACAAGATGTACTGGATGTTACCCTTGTCTCTGATGAACTTGCTGATAGGATTGGGAACTGGAAAGTTTTGGATGACCATAGCTTTTCAGATCACCGTTATATTAGCTTCTGTTTAAATGGGTTAGATAGTATCCCACAGCCTGCTTTTCCACCGAACGTTCGGAAAGCAGACTGGGGGAAATACAGGGAAATATTCTGCAGATTCTTTTCGGGGGTATCTGACATGAACGTTCGGGATATAGGGGACATTGAGCGATCAGTGGAACAAGTCACGAGGGCCATGAACGACTCGCTGCTAGCTTCATGTCCCAAAGGTAAGGCTAGGGGTGGGAAACGACCGCAATGGTGGTTGCCAGAGCTAGCGAAGCTTAGGAAGTGCTGTAGGAAATTCTTTAACAGGGCAAAGTCCACAAGGGTTTCACAGGACTGGGATGTTTATAAGGGCAAACTTAGAATATACAAGAGTGCATTGAGGAAGGCTAAGAATAGGTCCTGGGGTGAATTCTGCAGCAATGTTGAGGACACCTCTGAAGCTGCAAGACTAAGGAGGATTTTAGCTTCCACACAATGCACGGTAAGATATCTAAGGTAACCGCAGGGGGACTGGACAGCATCCTGTAGGGAATCACTGGAGTTTCTCCTGAATTCTCTCTTCCCTGGCGAAATTAAACTTATGCGCTTAGTACTACATCAAGTCAACCTTCGGCCGCTGCCAGGAAGATTGTAACCGAATCCCGAATTGCGTAGGCTATTAGTAGCTTCAGACCTTTTAAGTCACCCGGACCAGACATGATCTCACCGTGTGAACTGCAGGTGGTGGCGGATACACCGATTTCTTGGCTCAGGAATCTATTCACGTGCTGTATCGACCTAACTTATTTCCCTATTATGTGGAGGGAGACCAAAGTGGTCTTTATTCCCAAAGCGGGGAAATCCTCTCATACGTGACCTAAGGATTTTAGGCCTATCAGTCTGTCATCGTTTCTTCTGAAGACACTGAAGAGACTCATTGGCAGGTATCTTAGGAACAATATTGATCAGAGGCTGCTGTCGTGTCGCCAGCATGCCTACTGCAGGGGTAGGTCCACTCAGACGGCTCTGCACAACCTGGTCGGATTCATTGAGGGTTCCTCGATATAGAGGGAGCGTTTAATAACGTTACTCCGGATGCGATAGCTGCGGCGCTATCTGTTCTTGGAGTGGACGTCGACATAAACAGGTTTGTGTACAGTCTTCTTACAAGGAGACGTATAAGGGCCAAGTTGGGGTCGTCGGACCTGAGTAAATTTGTTGGTAGGGGCACACCCCAGGGTGGTGTACTATCCCCACTACTATGGAATCTCACTCTGAATGGCGTTCTGTTGTCACTTGAGGGGGTTGGTGTTAGAGTTTTCGAATATGCGGACGACGTGGCATTGGCAGTCAGCGGAAGGTTTCCTGGTACACTCAGGGATGTCCTTCAGGGGGCACTTCTAACTATGCAGAGGTGGGCGCGTAATAAAGGTCTTGCGGTGAATCCGTGTAAGACTGAATTGGTCCTGTTCACCAGGAGATATAAGATTCCATTAGTGGAACCTATCTCCTTGGGGGGGACTGAAATTCTTTTTGCGGACTGAGCCAAGTATCTTGGGGTACTGTTGGATAGGAAGCTGAACTTCAGGCTCAACATTATGGACAGGGCACTTTATGCGTGCAACAGGGCAATTGGGAGGCAATGGGGTTTGACGCCCCGGATTGTCCACTGGCTGTATACGGCAGTGGTACGACCGATAATGCCGTATGGTGTAATCGTCTGGTGGAGAGCTCTCCAGAATCCCACATACCGTGGGATGCTGGATAGGATCCAACGGATGGCTGGCATGTGCGCTTCGTACCACCCGATCTGATGCGTTGAATGCTATTTAGCATTTGCTGCCTTTGGACATAATTGGTTCACAGACTGCTGCAGCTGCAGCAGTCCGGTTGAGAGCGCTGTCACTTTGGTTGGACAGTGGCTATGGACAGAGTGTAATCCTTAACATGATGCCTGAACTTCCAGGCATCATTGACTACACTGTGGAGGAACCACTGTTCGGCAAGAGGTACCAGACGCTTATACTGCATAGGGATTCGTGGAAACACGGAACTCCCAATGGGGTGCGTTGTGTCGACTTCTCTACCGATGGCTCTAAACTCGACGATCAGGTAGGTACTCCACGGTCCTACAGCTGAGTATTGCGCAGAGACTGCCGAATCACTGTAGTGTTTTTCAGGCTGAAATTCTGGCCATCAGGGAGGTAGCGGAGTGGCTTAGGTATAATGTCCTCACAACGGTGAATATTAATATATTCTCTGATAGTCAGGCTGCCATTAGATCTTTGGATTCTGTCTTCCTGGATTCGACATCAGCCGTGAACTGTCGCAGATCTCTTAACGAGATGGCTCTGCAGTTCAGCATCCATGTTATTTGGGTGCCGGGCCACAGGGACATACCAGAGAACTGTAGGGCAGACGAGCTTGCAAGACTGGGGACTATCTTACACATTCCACACGAGATGGAATCTGTGGGAATGCCTCTGGCCACTTGCTAGTTTCGGCTGCGGGAGAGTGCTTATGGGTTGGCAAGAGATAGATGGGCCTCTGTCCGTGGTGGCATTCGTTCCAGACAGATGTGGCCCTGTCTAGATAGGAAGTGCACGCACAGCTTGTTGTCACTGTCAAGGCCCGATATATCCCTACTTGTGTCCGTCACCACAGGACACTGTCTGATTGGAAGGCACGCAGTTAGGTTGAGGGTTACGGCTAGTGACTTTTGCAGAAGCTGTGGTGACGAAGAGGAGGAGCAGTCTGTTTAGCACCATCTCAGCACTTGTCCTGCCCTGACTCGCAGGAGGGGACTGCATTTGGGCTCATGTTTCTTGGGGGACCTGGGTGATTTGGCTGATATCGATATCGGCCGACTTAGGGGCTTTTTGAGACAATAGGGATGGTTCGACGGGGGAAGCTAGTGATATAATTTTAACTAGCTTCCGTGGTATCAGAAGGGACTTTACAGTCTAAGTGAGTCTGATTGGCAGGCTAACACATCTATCTAACCTAACCTTGGGAAGCAAGAGTAAAGAGTTTTAAACTTCACTTTCGAAAAGAGGGACAGTTCTTTAAGTATACATTTGAAGAACTTTCGACTATTCTTTCAAGAATAGAAGCAAGTCTTAATTCAATGCCTCTTTGTTCTATGTCTGATAGTCCACAGGAACCACTTTCACTTTCTAATCGGTTTTCCAATATTAGCTCCACCGGAGCCTGCTTTATTGATTCACGGATCAGTCTGGTTAATCGCTTCAAAAAAATGAAAGCTATTTCTCAACATTTCTGCCGTCGGTGGAAAGAAAAATATTAAATGCTTTTACATAAACGGTATAAATGGAAAAACGCTGAACGCGAAATTCAGGAAAATGATTTAGTCGTGATCCGACACGAGCAGCTTCCTCCAACTTTGTGGCGGTTAGGTCGGGTAGTCTAACTTTATCTGGGAAGTGACGGTCACATTAGAGTCGTTGATGTACGAAGTGCGAACGGGGTTGTAAGGCGACATATCGCAAAACCATTCTGAAAAATTAAACAAATCTATTTTCTTTAAATAACAATTTTTATTTCCTAGCATTATGGAAGCTTTAAAAACCCTTTTTGATGACGCTTTGTTGTATGATTTTGAGGAAGCCATGAATATTGTAGAGCCTATTTCTGCAGAGGCACCTTTGGCGGATCGGAGTGCCAAACCTGATCCATCTCCCACATCAGCTCCAACCAACATTAAGGCACCTATTGCTGTAGCAGCTCCTACAACTTTACCAGCTGTCATACCACCACCTCCTTCTGAGGTACCTATTTCAGTTGCTGCGTCTACTTTATACAAAGTGACTGACAAATCGTCGAAATCCGAATCATTATTGTGTCCTATTGGAACCCCGGCCTCGAATACTTCCGTAAAGAAAACTGACCCGAAAAGTTTTCAATGTCCAGTTTGTAGTGGTGGACACCCATTGCAGTCTTGTTCTACTTTTCGGAAGTCAAGTCACGCACGCAAGCTTCGTTAATGATTCTTCACCACTACTGCTCCCGTTGTTGGGCTCATACTCATGAGGCCAAATTCCACTATTGTAATGGGAACCACAATTCACTTTTACATTCGCCTTCTTCTTCCAAATCTGGTCCTAAGAAGGTTGCCGTAAGCTCAAACCGTAAAACCCTTAATATCAAACGGACCAGCAAAATCAACACCTGTGGTAGTAAAGGCCTATCAAGAAGGGTGCTCTCAGGCGGAAGAGCGGCCATTATTTGACTGCAAGAACGTTTCCTGTCAAGAACACAACGCTTGCAGCCGCTTATAATGGCGCGAATTATAAATCTAAGGCTAGGTACCCAATATTCGATCCGAAGAATTCGCAGCATTAATTGATTTCCACCGAGAATGGAAATCAGATGAATAAACTCAGTCAAGAGCAGCGTAAATCTGATTGGGTGTTGTTCGGTATATGTGAGCGATGGAGATTTTACCAAACGACCATTCAATCTCATGACCCCATCCTTATCCAGAAAGGGGTTCAAAGTAACTACCTAAAATACAACAATATTCATCCGGAAAGTGAGCAACTTTGGCAAAATGCAATTTAGATCGATTTAAAGACTCTTACTCCAGCACAAGCTCCGACCCGACTTATGATTCAGGTGACTATTATAGAAGAATCGCAGTATATAAGATATAACGCGAAGAGCCCTATAAAAACGAGAATAGTTCTTCAAAATATCAACATTAATATCATTTCCACTTGTGTCCGTAAAAAACGAAGCATAAGCTTTAACTACACGACCCTCAATATCGGTTTCAAGATGAGAAAGATCATTAATGTTCCATTTTGATTTATTTTCACGCAGCCATGGTGCAAAATCTATTAGCAGCAAACGTGGTCCAGGTACAAGGGCCCTTCTTCAACCAAGACAGGATTATAGTAGAATCTGTCCAACAGTAAATTCGCTGAAGCCGAATATCAATTTCACCGAGAACAGTTTTCAAAAGCTCAGAAGCCAAAACCGCACCGCAGAGTTCCAAACGTGGCATTGAATTGACGACTTTTGTTTTACAAGATAATAAGTGGGTATGAATTTCGCCTGTGGGGGATTCGATACGAATATATTTACCCCCACGTATGCCTTCTCCGAAGCATCCGAAAAAGCGTGAAGTTCGACAGAAGAATCAGTCGTATAGTGAACCCATCGCGGAATTCTAATTTTATGAACTTCGTGGTAAGAAGCTGTTGCTTTTTTTCCAATCATTTTCAGAAGAGAGTGGAAGTGAATCATCCCAATCGATGTTATCGAGACACACTCTCTGCATAATCATTTCGCCACAATTACAACGGGACCTAGCCAACCAACAGGATCAAACAATTTGGCAATAATAGACAAAACTTCCCTTTTCGTATGATTAAATTTGTGTGCGATAGGATCCACTTTAAAGAAAAGTGAGTCCTACTGAGCATTCCGTGAATACCCAAAGTCCTCGAACTACTTGACTCGACAAAAGTCAAAAGTTTGGCATCGACAAGATGTCTCTTTGGAAAACCTTCTAAAAGTGAGCGATCTTCGGAAGTCCATTTTCGGAGATCCAATTTTGCCGAAGCCAAAGCAGCAATAAGTTGATCACGGGCAATCAGAACAGATGAAATATCGTGAGTACCTGTTAAAACGTCGTCAACCTACATGCACTTTCGTAGAATGTGCGATGCAACAGGGTACTCAGCCTCTGAGTCGTCAGCCAATTGCAACAACGTGCGGATGGCGAGATACGGGGCGTAATTAACACCGAAAGTTACAGTCTGCAACTCATAATCCCCAACGTTCTCCGTAGGAGAATCTCTAAACAAGATCCTTTGAAATGGAGTATGAGCAGAATGAACTCGAATTTGTCTATATATTTTCCTTATATCGCAATTACAAACAAATTTATAAAGTCGCCAAGGAAGTATTAAAAGAACCAAATGTGACTGCAAAGTGGGGCCGACATTAAGACAGTAGAAAACATTTTCTTATAAGGAGTGTCCTCAAGTTCCCAAAATCTAAGAAGATTTCTATTCAGGCAATCTTCCTCTGAAAATTCGACTTTAGTAGAAAAAAACTTAAACTTGAGGTTGTGAAACTGGACCGGTAATAATCCAACCAAAAACTGTGTTCTGAGCCACCATTGAGCCAATAAAGTCCCGAGGAAGTTCCCTTAAATGAACTTTGGGACATAATTCACCACCTAGCAAAATGTCAACTGGCCTACTATCATAAAATCTAGGATCTGCATAGCGAAGGTTTGGCAAAGTTGCCCTCGCAATCGAAGGTATTTTAAAGGACGGTAAACTTTCAGAAACCTCAGTAAGGACAAGAGCCAAAGCTTCTACAGAAAATGATGAATCTAAAGAAGAGCCAACTGTAAAAGAACAAAGTCTCTTTGAACTAGATGACATGCGCTCGACACCAGAAATGTAAGAATTCGCGGGATATGTAGAAAAATTCAAGCGATTCTGCAAACGTTTCGATATAAAACTTCCCTCAGAAGCAGGATCAATGAGAGCACGCGCTGGGTACGTAATACCCTGATGAATAATAAGCACCATAGCAGTTCCCAAAAGTATAGCTTCATTCTGGGAGGTATGATTTACCTGTCTAATAGAAGGAACTGTGGGATTTCCTTCACTCGAAGTGGATTGTATATTAGGATCAGTTAGTGCAGGACTGGAAAGACGAGGAGCTGCACCCGAAACAGCAGCTGAATAAGTATTCTCCCGAACCGATGCCTCATTCGAAAATAAATCGTGATGCAATAACGTGTGATGCCGCTTTTTGCAATTTTAACAAGTATGCGTACTCCTACAATCCTTAGCTTCATGTGTCTTCGAAAGACAATTTACTTTTTAACATTAGAATATCGATCGGAAATAGACAACCTTTTAAAGCGAGGACAGGAGCGTAGAAAGTGAACCTGATTTTTACATAGAACACAAGAATTGTTCACAGAAGTAGTGGACTTAGTAAAGTGTGCCTTTACCTTCACACCTTAGAAAGATGAGAACCCCGAAGGTCGCGAGAACACTCTAAAGTACCATTTGGGCAAAGCCTTTTTATCCCTCACGGATAAACGTTGAACACAAATAAAAACTATCATATGAGTGCTCAAATCGTTAGAAGAAGAAATATTCAACGCGGTCAACGCTAAAAGGTAACCATTTATACCGCGCTGCAAAGATTTCAAACCCTCATCAGTTTCCTCTTCAAGAAAAGGAAGATTGAAAAGTTCAATAAGCTGATGGTTTAACAACAAACGCAAATTCTCATATTTTTCGATCAAGCTGTTCCATACAATGTCAAAGCGTTTGTTAATAAGCGGCGCTATCGTAACAAGTTCCCGTGCATCACCGCTAGTTTTCTCAAGTAAAGCAAAAAGTCTCTGAATTGGACTTAGGCGCAAGTTTTATATGTAAAGCGCGGTAAAAAGATCCCGGAAAGTGGGCCAAGAAGTAACTTTACTATCGAAAATAGGTATGTTACACGGATGGAGTTTTAAATCAGGCTATAGTCTTCCGAATTAATCGGTGCAATCGGAGACTGCTCACCTATTTTTTTTTTCGCACGCAATTCAAAATTATGCAATTTTTCGTTAATTGAAGATAAACAGTTAACGTACGCATTAAATGTGACGTCATATTCAGCCTCGGTAGCATCTACGTCCGATGGCTCGGCCATATCAGTGCCCTCTAAATAATGTGACCTTTACCTGCTCCCGAATTTCAAGATTAAATATCGTATGCTCATTTTCACGAAGTTCGTTAAACTTCGCTTCAAATTTAACATGAGCATCGGACTCTCTAATAAAAATATCAATAGCGTTATTTGACATTTTATTTTAAATTTGATTTAATTTTAATTTGAAGAAATTCGAAAAATACAAAAAAATCCAAAAAAGTTCGAAAATACCCGAAGAAATCCTTAAAATAAGAAAATTTACGAAGAAAATTAAAAGGTTCTTCAAATTTTCAAAAAGTAATACAAAGAAATTCGAAAAAAATATAAAAATCGAAATATTCCAAAAATTCTAAAAACCAACGAAAAAATACGAAAATTTACGAAAAAAGGCAAAAATTTTTCAATATTGGTAATAAATCTGACAAAAAAGTCAAAAAAAATTATTATCAAAATATTTGCAATCAACAAGAAAAACAACAACAGCAATACAGTAAGTATGTTAACTTTGACTACAGCTTGTATGTTGGTATCAGAGAACTGCAAAATCAACTTTTTTCTTGATTTAATCATACACAAAAATTCTTGTTCACTTTTAATAATTCAACAAAATTCACTAAGAATAAAATCAGCATCATGTTACTGAACGCGTAATTGGAATCAGTGTGAATCATCTGTCATTTATGTTTTATGCAAGTGTAATCACTTAACAAAAAGTCAGCTTTGAATATATCAGAAAAAACAACAAACAACGCGTATGAGTTTATTCATAATTAAAACAGAATAGAAACACATTTTATAAGGGGTGGTTTTGTAGAAAAACATTATATGTATATTAGGATGGGTCTAAAATCCGCTTTTTTAGAATTTTTATTAGTAATAAAAATATTCTTATTTGTGAAATATTAATATTTTTTTGGGAAAAAATTTAGGTCGATATCTCAGGCTTGCCTAATCCGGAAAAATTTAAATATTGTCTAATTTTTTTTTTATCTATTTTGATTGGAAAATTAGGCAATATTTAACTTTAACCGGATTGGGCGAGAGCCTGAGATGTCGACCTAAATTAAAAAAAAAAATTTTCACAAAGAACATTATTTTTGGTATTCCTAATGAAAATTATAAAAAAAACATATTTTAGACCAACCCTAATATAAATATAACGTTTTTTTACAAAACCACCCCCTTTTTATAGATAAGAAACTATTTTCTTTTAATTATGATTACACTCATACACGTTGTTTGTTGTTTTTCTGATTTATTCTAAATCAAAATAATTATTGTTGGCTCGAATGAACAGAATAAAACAATGGTTTAACAACGACCGATGATTATAAACCAGTGACAAAACAATTTGCACATCGTTTGATTGATTTAAAATCATAAACAAATATGTGAGTTGGAGTATATTCAGCGTTTGAACGCAAACACAATTTATTCTTGTGTTGATCGCGTATGAACGTTTTGCAATTAGCAAATGCAGTTCTCTGGTTGGTATGTAAACAAACGTACAAGCAAATAAAATAAATGGAAAAAATAATAAAAACACTGCTTTATATATAAATATTTATGTAACATATGTTAATAAGTAAATTATTTTTTAATAATAAATTATTGATCACTTTTTTTAACAAGCCGACGGCTTTTCATTAAATAATAGAAAAACAATAAGATTTTGTTAATTTTAATAACATTTTCACAACGAAATAATTATTTTTAACGCGATTAAAATATAATTACCGAAATTTTCATTTAATAAAAAAAAAATTATTCCGTCCGTCCGCGTATACAAACGAATTGTTGTAAAAATAAAATTAAAAATAAACTCGATAAATCACAAAATGTCAAAAAATGGACTGTATAAAAATATTCTGCGAAGGGTTGTAACGCGATCAATTCACAATAATAAAAAAATAAGAAGTATTAAAAATTTAATACTTTTTTATGCAAAATGTTAAATCAATTATTTTATTTTGCAAATTTAATGAATTTATTTATTTTTATTATTTATTTTCACTTCTTCACTATTTTTTTATAATTTTGGCACTAAAAAGCTCAAAAACTTTACGCATCTGTTTTCCGTAGAAAATAAAAGTTTTTTTTTTTTACCAAAAAATATGTTGTTGTTGCGATGATGCCACAAAAAAATGTGGAGTCTGGAAATATATAAAAATAATTTCCCCTCTTTGTCCCTTTTCACTTGGAAATCCATTCGTTTGGGCCAAATATTTGCCAGCCTTTACCCTGGCTCCAATGAAAATAAAAAGGCAAAAAGGTTTTTTTTTAGTAGAGATAAGGTCTCTATTTATTAGTATATAAAAAATTTTTACCTTTGCAAAGGGACTTGCGTGTGTATAGTTGACAAGTATGATTGTAACTAGTAAAAAAACAAAAGGCGGCTGATAATGCAAAAAAAGGGAGTACCGTTAACGGTTTTACTAGTTAGAATCTACGTAAATACTGCCACCAATGTTTTTAAAGAGGGGAGTAATAACGTAGTATTAACCCAAATTGGGTAGATGGTACCAAAAGGGCACCGATAATAGAATTAACCAAAATAAAGGTTTTTGGATTAAACAGTGTTTATTTTATGGCTACGTATGTATATACGTTAGCACTTTGGTATGCAGAAAAAAAATGTGTACAAATAAGAAAAGCAAATAATAGAAAAACGTGTTCAGACGTAAAAATCGACTGATAGGAACGTAAGTAATGTGGAGTTAAAAATGCATTTTAATTTTTTGTTGAGTTTCCATGTAAAAGTTGAATATTTTGACATTTTAAATAGGTATTTTTTTATAATTTCTTATTTTCCTCAATCGTATTTTACAACCAATACTTATTTATTATTCCTAAACTTAATTTTGGTCAGAAAATGCCAACATTTGGCCCCTGACATTTATTTAGTCTCAATATTTACAGGGGCCAAAGGTTGGTTTTTTTGGAAGAAAGCTAATTCTTGTGAGGATTAAACTGAAAAATAACACTGAAATTCCCAACAATATCAATACCATTTGGATATATTATATACAGAACACAACATCGATTAAATTTTAAGTAAACTTTTACTATTGATTTAAAGTGCACATATATTTTATTTAAATGTATTAATAAAAATTTATACTAAAATTAGAAACAAATTATAATCTTTAAACTAGTATTAATTAAACAATATTAGTAAAAATTTCTTCCAAATAGCTTTGATTTTCATTTTGCAGTAGTTGTTTAGCTTCTTCATCTAACTCTAATGAGGTTGATTTCCATTTCTGTCGAATACTGGACATATATGGGTCTGATGTGCACAACAAAATATTAATAAGATCTTCATTAGTACAATATCTGGAAATTTTTCTTGTATTGTGCTCGCGAAAGAAGCTGTAGTCTTTGTTCCTTTTTTCTTGCGCTTCTTCTGAGAGATCTCCAATTGGAAGCATATTGTGCTGAATTATTTGTTCCCCATGGAACAAAATTTTATGAACTGTGGTTGGCATATGTCTCCAAGAATATTTTTGGTTATAAAGGGTTGCTGTCTCATTAGCATACTGACCAAATTTTTTTGCATCTATATTTTTGCTACATGCTATAACTTCTAATATGATTTGGAATCGTCGTATTAAATCATAATCTACTCCAGTTATAGAAGCTGCAGTTTCTGGATCGGAAAAAAATCTCCTTGCTGTGTTTCCATCATTAGAATTTCCTTCTCCTTGCTTTGGCTGGTCAATTATAAGGCCTATCTCACGGTATTTTTCTTGAATATATTTTTTTTTTTTGCTTTCTTTTTTCCAAATTTTCTTTGTTGTTTCTCACTGTTTCGCCTAACGGGCCAAATTCCAAATCGTATCCCAATTTAAGAATATGCTCCATAAAACGAATTATAGCATGGCATATGGTGCAGCTTGACGAAGACTTTGTTTCGGTTAAAGCTTGTGCAACTTTTCCATCGATCATTGTAAGTGACATTTTAAAGTTAACTTCGATGCATCGGTCATTAAATTCAAATATCACTGGTTGAAGTTCTTTAGTTTCATCTCTTATTTTGCCAACTTCTTCAGTTATGACATCTTTAGTTTCTTTTTTGTAAGCAAACTTTATTGGTCTACAAAATTTTATTGACGAGGGAATTTCATTTTTCCATACATCTATCTCTGCAGCTCTACTAGTTGACGGCTCTGAACCAATATAAGTTTTTGTTAAACGTAATGGAACGAAAGAAATAACGAATAAATTGGCATCTGATGAATTTTCCGCATTACATTGTTTGTATTGTTTCTGGCCAGAGGACCCATCACATCCCCATTTAGAAATTAAAGTCATGCTGCAATTTTTAAACTTTTTTAAATAGTCAGCATCAAATGTTTTTAATAATCGTTCTGCAGTGTGTTCAAGAAGATCCTGCAATTTTATTTCTGCTGAACTTGAAGTTACACTAATAGCAGTTGGTGAAGGTAAGCAATCTTTTTTGGCAGAAACTATATCTCGATATGATGGAAAAATTCCACAATTTTTTTCATTGGTTCGCTTCCGCAATTCTGTATATTGGCTTTTAGTCATTTTCAAATCCAAAAATAGTGCAAATGCTTCTTCTGGAGTAAATTTATTTTCTTCAGTTGGTGTCGGCATACTTTCTAAAATCCTTTTTTGTGCGTCTGGGGCTTGCTTCCACTATTTTTTCAATGATAGCAATTTTACTCTTTTTAGTTTTCGATGGTTAAATTTGGTGCAGAAATGAATCCTTTATGATGATGCTACAAGAAACTTCTTCATTGATATGTTTAAGCTTGCGTCTTTCACTACAATTATCAATTGGCTTTGCTGGTCGACCACCTTTTCCAGTTTCCGTGGTAGTTACTGATGGCTTTTTAAAAATAAGTTTATTTCTTAGCCATTCTTGGTTGCGTGAGTAAAACAATTTCTTGTTTCTGGAACATTGATTGTACCGATTTCTTAAAGTATTTAAAAAGTTTTTTATTTTTAAGTTATGAATTTTAATTTCTTGTTTGTCGCATATTTTGAAGAATGGATTATTCATTATATGTAAAATAATGTCGTTTTCATCTTTCCTTTCAAAATATATATCAGATAGAACACTATAACTGAATTTAGCCATTGTTTAAACAATAATGAAGAAAAAAAATGAATGCATGGATTAATATACTATTGCTCGAAGTTTCAACATGTTCTTTTTTACCTCTTTGAAACATAATATAACAGGTATTTGGTTTTACCAGTTATTTACATTGGTTTTAAATTTATTTACAATTTTCAGGTATTTAAGTTGTGTAATATTAGATGGCAATAAAATCTTGTTTACCTTTTCCAAATGAATTGCTAGATACCACATAATTTGAGAGTTAACATATACTGGTAATAATATAACAGGTACTTGGTTTTACCAGTTATTTACATGGGTTTTAAATTTATTTGCAATTTTCAGGTATTTAAGTTATGTAATATTAGATGGCAATATAATCATTTTTTACCTTTTCCAAATGATACCACATAATTTGAGAGTTCTATTGTCATTTTTGCCAAAATTTTGATAATTTTGGTCAAAAAGAACTCTTGTACAAAATTTCATCAAAATATATGCATAATAGCCACTTTCACATACAAATAACTTCTCAAAAAATATGACGTGCATTTGTACCGAATATCTTACCTTGGGTCAGAAAAATTGCTGTAGCTCAAAAAGTGCAGTCCCGATGCATGGACATGTATATATAGGAATGTAGGGGAGAGTTAGGACTACAAAATAGTAAATTTGTGTTTTGACTCAACTTGACTCACAGGAATTGTGCTCTATGAAGTAGGAAATTTCCGAGAAATTTAAAAAAAAATATTTAAATTGTTCTGAAAACAGTAGAGCTTCAATTTTTTTACCAGTAATAGGAAATAAGTTAACACAAAATTTATTTCGTCCAAAAATCTTGAAAAACAAAAAAGTTGTGATCATTTAAACTTAAAAAATTAACTAAAAATATCATAAATTTACTAAATTCTGAAAAAGCCCATTTTGGACCACCCTGTTCTCAGTGAAGTAGTTGAAATAGAGTTCTAATTTTTTGGCTCCCGAGGTTTACTACTGTCTACTTTCATATGAGTCTAATAACTTTAAAATCAGAGAACAAAAACCAAAAGGAGTTTTGGCCGCTATCTCAAAATATTGACCACAGTGCGACGGTATTTTACACTCAAAATAAAAAGCTAATATTTTTTTATTATATTATTCTCGTATGAATTTAATATTTTCTTTGACGTTATTTGTATCCTTTTTCCTATCTATTTTCTTTATTAGTTTCTTTATGCACAAAAAGGGTTAATTTAATGTTCGATAAGCTACTAATTACGTTCTGTTTTTTGTTTAAATCTATATTTCCTTAAATTGTTTTTACTGTAATTGGGCCAGTTTCCCTGATTTCTATTGGTAATGTGTTAGGTCTAATTAAACTTATAGATGACCCGGTGTCTAACACAAATTTGTAAGGTGTATTATGAATTTTAAAAAATATGGAGGGTAGTTTCTTGAGGCATCCAAGTGAAAATTTTCCACTTCCATTGGAACTGGAGCGCCATATCTTCTAACTCTAGACTGATTCGAGTCGTTTTCCCTCGTTCTTTTATTAGGATTAAAATTATTCTGAAAATAGTAATTCTATTGAGCGGGGTTGTGTGTATTTTGGGGGGTAAATTTCGATCATATCGTCGAGAAAAGTAATTTGAAAGGGGTGGTTATTCTGGTTCGTACCCAGATAATGATTATAATGAGGGTGGAAATTTCGATCATATCGTCGAGGATATGAATTTTGGAGGGGGTGCCTGCCGAGGGTCGCTGTGTTGTTGTTAAAAAATTTCGACTGTTCTTTAACACTGTTCCGTGGAGTATCTTTCCCAGTTACATCATTTTGCCTAGGAATAAGTTTAGCTGTTCTAAAGTCATTTACCAGATTTGCGTTTAACAAGGCTACTAAATGAGTCGGTAGCTCCCTTTTCAATATTCTTAAACTATTGGAGTTCGCTTCACTCCTAAAAAAATGTTTTTCTTTCACTCGATTCATTACATAAATTTATGGCGTCCTTAATCCTACAAACTAGAAGGTTAATATCTGCTAATAATTTTTTAACACTATTTTTATATCTTATGATATTTATGCTTAAAATTAAATAGGGTATTATTTGTTGCTCACCAAATTCCATTAATAGTAGATTTCCCAGTCTGAGCCAGTCTTCTGGTTGCTCTCTTCTGTATAAGCTAAGGGCTTCTCCCTCAAGGTCCTGATTAGTCAGTTGTAAATGAGTTTTTTTATCGTCCGTCGGCATAGTGGCGATATTTGGCACTATGGTTTCGATATTTTTAACATACATGCTCAGGTACTCCAGTTGGCCTGAGTAGGGTTGGACCATTCTAAGGTTCTGAATTATAAAATTCCTTCTCTGCTCCAGGTTGTTGCTGTCGTTGATGCTCATGTTGTGGTTATTGAATGACAAGTTTTCTAAGTTTTGGATAACTTCTTCCATAGAGTGAGTGGTTTCCACTTTTTCTTTAACGACCTCATCTGTTATTTGAGAAAAAGAATTTTTCTTTACTTGGGTTGAGAGTGATTTCACTTTTGGTTGGACTTTTTCTTTTATTTATTATTATTATTTTTATAATTCTGGAGGGTCCCTTAGGATTCGCAGAATTTAAATTTTTTATTTTATATTTACGGTTCGTTAAATAGAATCTTATTATCAGATCCTGCCGACTGCGCCAGTAAAATTCAACGTTGGTTTTTTTTTTAGTTTTCTTCATGAACTGAGACTTTATTTAACAAGATTAATCTTAAATACGAGAAATGAGAATCTTGTAACTAGTCTAGATTTTATCAATGTTTTCTAAGCGTTGTTTATCTTATAATTATTATTATTAGTTTTAGAGGATGTTCCTATATATATATGTCACTTATATAAATGCTCTGTATCCAGTAAAATGTCTTTAATGTATAGAGTAGAATATATATATATATATATATATATATACATATATATATATATATATATATATGTATATATTCATTGCCCTTACTTTGAAGACATCTGTATATACAGCCAAAAAAAGTCCCTATAATATGCGCTGTATCCAGTAAAATGTCTTCTGTGTAAACAGTGGAATTACGAAAAGTTTAAGGACAGTTCCCAAAGAACCAAAATGTCTTCATAGTAACTTATGGAACGAAAAACCGTCCCCGCAACATGCGCCGTGCACATATATATATATATATTAGGGCGGGTCGATTTAAAAATGGCTCAACGAACAAGGAAAATCGTATTACAGGGATCAAAATAAGAAACTTTGCCGAAGGAACCATACCTCTAAAACGAGTTTTGATGTCCCGACTTTTGACCCGTTGGGTCAAATTTTGAAAAATCCCACTTTGACCCATTTAGAGTGCCCCAATCGAGTAAAAATGAATGACCAACCCCCACTAACTTTGTAGGGCCGATGATTCTGTGGAAATACAATTTAGTTGTAAACGTATGGTTGGACAATTCCTGGATGATGGATTTAGAGAGTTTCTGAGCCAAAACAAATGATTTGTTCTCAATATATAATATTCCCAAATAGTACCAAAGTAAGAAAAAAACAAAGCCGAAATTAATATTTGTGAATATAATGTTTATTGAACAATTTATTGCAATAGGTCTTACCAGTACGAAGGTTGAATTGACCAGAGAAGGTCGTACACTTATTTCAACGGAAATAAGTATCCATGACTTTTCTAACGATTTGATGTTCGTTTTTAGGCTTTAATGCGAATGACAGATACAAGGTTATTTGCGGGATTAATGTCAAAGTCCATTAGGAGTTTTGGTATTAACATTACCGCCCGCCTTGCAGTATATGTGCAAGAAAAGTTGGAATTAAATGTCATAGATACTTGTACTTTTAAGATTGGTTTTGATTTATTAGGAAAAGTGTATTGGTAAGGCATTTTTAAAACACTTCATGGTAGTAGATTTTTAAACAATTCATTACAATTCCTTTTTTAACAATTCATTATTATTCAAGTCTTAATTAATTTTTTCATCGAATTCAATTGGCTTAATGTATATATAATTTATGTTAGAATTAATCGTAAAAGTGAAAAATGTAGGTGTATAATATATGTATAGTATGTATATAAAAGTAGATAGAAGAATAAACTGGTGCGTTTGTTTTTTGCTTATTTAGTCAGTTCGATAGGGCACGATTTAGAAAACGGAAAAAACAAAAAATTACATGGAGCAAGGGTCATACATGGTCCACCCAAATATGGTGCTTGAAGCAGTTGGCAATCCGATCTTCGAAATCATCCCATCGCGTAGAACAGAAGTGTAGGTGTCAACACCTAGATCAATACCCGCCGACTCATAAAACTTTGAATCTGATAAGAAGAGATCCCGAAAGTTTAATCTAAACGATTCTGGCAAGGACTGAAAGGGAGTTTGAGACGGTTGTCTATCCGAAATATACCTTCGACCGTAGAATTAGAGTCGAACCGGGATTTTAATTTCAACGGGCAAATGGTCTCATTTTCCATAGTCAAAGTAGTTAGATCGAGTTTATCAACAAGTTTTTTCGAAATTCGGCTGATCGTAGAGCCAGAGTCGAGGATACCACGCGCAAGTGAAGTTTTTCCGTCTATCTTTACAAGCACGGTTGGAAGTAAGATCACAGTTTTCTGGAGGAAAAAGGCTGTGAGTGAGGCAGATTTCGAAGTTAATGGAAAAGGAGGCGAAGGATCTCTAGGATGGACGGGTCTCGATGTTGAAGGTGGTGAACGAGCATGTGGACGGGAGGAAGAATCAGAAGAATCCTTGAGTAATCTCGGATTTAGGTGAAGGAGAGTGTGATGAAACTTCTTGCACGTTTTGCAACCATGTTTGGTAAAACACGTTCCCTGGGAGTGGTCATGAGCTAGGCAATTCGAACAATATTTCTGCAATTGAAAAGCACATATACGTTCGGCGGTATTCATTGCCAGAAATTTTCGGCAGGTTTGCAAATAAGGCATAGGAATGAGTTGTATTTATACGGGAGGTTATTATTTTTACGGCGACTTGGTTGTTGACGGTTTTGCTCTTTGGAAGTCTTTTTACGCATATTTATCTAGAAAAAATGCACGTAGGTATTGTAATTGAGCTTCTGATGGTAAAACTTCGAATTTAGTAATCGGTCTGGTGATGGTTCCTCTTTGAGTGAACACATCCGCGACCCTCACGCGATTATCTGACCCTAAATAAACTTTCTCTACTCTGTCAAGTCGCCAAGAGTTCGGGGGAAGATTTTCATCTTTGATAACTACGAGTGAATTTTTCTTTAGGTTGTCCTCTGGCTGTTGCCATTTTATACGCTTTTGAAGTTCCTTTAAATATTCGTTTTTCCACCGAGAGCAGAAGTGTTGGTGGACTTCTTTGAGTCTTTGCCAGCGGTTTCGGATTGACGGGAGAGTATCATTTATTTGAGGATCTATTGGAGTAAGTATAGGCGAACCAATAAGAAAGTGCCCGGGAGTTAACGCGGAGTAGTCTGACGGATCTTGAGACATTGGAGACAAAGGTCGAGAATTTAAGCAAGACTCGATTTTAGACAAAAGTGTACTGAATTCCTCGAACGTATATTTAAAGTTTCCTGAAATTTTTCGGGAATGAGTTTTGAAACTTTTTACACCTGCCTCCCAGAGTCCACCCATATGTGGTGCCCCGGGAGGTATAAAGTTGCCAAGTGAGATTCTGATGAGTGAAATTAGCCGTAATATCTTGGTGCGAAGTTTGAATGAATTCTCTAATGAGGATTTTGGAAGCACCGACGAAAGTTGTTCCATTGTCGGAATGTAAATGTAGAGGGCAGCCTCGTCGAGATACGAAACGACTAAAGGGTGCCATGAATGAAGGTGTGGACAAATCTGAAGTGGCTTCGAGGTGTATAGCTTTGGTCGAGAAACAGACAAATACACACACATGGCCCTTGGAAATACGGCATGCTCTACCAGAGTAGCTTTTAACGTCAAATGGACCAGCGAAGTCCAGTCCAGTATGGGTAAATGGACGGGAAATTTGGACTCTCTCTGCCATAAGTTGGGTTTGATACCTTTTTCTGTAAATAGTACAAACTTTGCATTTATTAATGGTTGCTTTTATGAGATTCTTAACTTTAGGAAACCAATACTGTGATCTGATGATTCGGAAAACCAGTAAATTGAACCCATGGAGGCTGATATCATGAACAAATTGGACTAAAAGTCTCGAATCGTTGAAAGAAAGACCTGGTGAAGATTCAAGCCTACCACAAGAGCGAATAAGACCCTCTTGGTTCAGAAATGGGTTTAAATTGAACAGAGAACTAGACGAAGATATCAGGTGGCGATATGATAGGGCGTTATACTCCTTTGGGTACCTAGCTTTTTGGTACATGATGAGTAGTCTGTCTCTGACATTCAAGATCTAGGAACTTTTTATCACAGTGGATTCGTTTAAAAAACTAGAACGATATCTTGGGTGTGTTCGGTAATAAAATCTATAAATCTAAGACATAACACGCATTACCTTGAATATGATGAAAATCGTTCCAATACGTCATCGAAGTGACTAAAAACTGTTTCATTCAGAGTTAACTCTTTAGAACTAGAATGCGGAATATTTGGAATCTTAAGCCATTTTGGACCACACCACCATAGCTCATTGTCTATCAAATGCTGTAAATAAACCCCACAGCTTCTAAGTCTGCAGGATTATTTTCGGAAGTGACATGGTACCAGTATTTTGAATCAATTATCTGTATGATCTTTGAAACTCTATTTGCAACGAAGGTCAGCCAGGAACAGGGTGGTTTAGCGAGCCAAGAAAGGACAATAGTGGAATCGGTCCAACAAAAAACGGAATATTTTTTAACATCTAACTTTGGAAGTAGTAGCAAGGAGAACAGCCCCACAAAGCTCTAAGCGCGGAATCGATAAGGTCTTAACAGGAGCCACTTTTGTTTTAGAAGACACCAAATGCGTGAATATGGAATTTTGGTTAACTATTCGGATATGTTAAGCTGCTGCGTATGGGAATTCGATGCATCGCAGAAACCATGGAATTGAACTTCAGCATTTGGAGTAAAATTAACCCAGCGAGGAATACGAATGTCATTAATAAACGAGTAATTCAATTGAAAATTTTCCGTTGAGAAAGGGTGTCGGGAGAGATGATATCATTCCAACGGGTGCCTTCTATCCATATTTTCTGCATTATTATCTTTGCTACCACCACACAAGGAGACCGCCAGCCGGAGGATCAAATAATTTGGCGATCTGGGACAAAACTTCTCGTTTTGTAAGCTTTGTAGATTCCGGAAATGGTTTTTCTGCAAAATAGAATGAATCTGCTCTCGTGTTCCAACGGATGCGCAATGTTTTTGCGGTACTGCTATCGTCAAAATCCAGAAAGTCTTCGTTTAAAAGATGATCTGGGGGTAGTTCTATTAAGACATCTTTGGAATTAGCTGTCAACTTTCTCAAGATGTCAGAGCAAGGATTAGCTCGTTCCTAGCTTTTATGGCGCCTGGAAAGGAATGAGCGCCGGCTAAAGCGTCATCAACGTACATTGAATTGCGAAGAATATCGCTAGCGAGTGGATAAGTGAACTGGACGTCATTGGCTAGTTGGACAATTGTGCGGATTGCCAGATATGGGGCACAATTTACGCCAAACGTGACAGTTTTCAGTTCATAATCCTGGACAATTTCACTTGGATCTTTTCAAAACAGGATTCTTTGAAAGGGAGTGTGGTCCGGATTGACCAATATTTGCCTGTACATCTTTTGGATGTCAGCGTTAAATACATATCGGAAAAACCGCCATTTAAGTATCAAAAGCGTTAAATCATTTTAAAGAACGGGGCCCACGTGAAGAATATCGTTAAGACCGGAAATGGTTTTTCTGCAAAATAGAATGAATATGCTCTCGTGTTCCAACGGATGCCCAATGTTTTTGCGGTACTGCTATCGTCAAAATCCAGAAAGTCTTCGTTTAAAAGATGATCTGGGGGTAGTTCTATTAAGACATCTTTGGAATTAGCTGTCCACTTTCTCAATGAAAATCCCGCAGATGTCAGAGCAAGGATTAGCTCGTTCCTAGCTTTTATGGCGCGTGGAATGGAATGAGCGCCGGCTAGAGCATATCGGAAAAACCGCCATTTAAGTATCAAAAGCGTTAAATCATTTTAAAGAACGGGGCCCACGTGAAGAATATCGATAAGACTTAATCCGTTGGACGATCGAGAAGACGCGTTGAAAACCACACGAACTTTTGTGGTAGTGCTCTCGGGTTTTATAACCGCGTGGTGAGGCAAATAATAATGATGAGGAGATTTAGAAAGATCTGGAGAAGAAACTCTGTGCATATGTTTCAACTGAACATATTCGTAGACGACTTCGTCATATTCTTCTTTATATGTGGGAGCGTGAAGTAACCTTGCTTCATTTCTGAAAAACTGTGCCATTGCACCTGTTCGAGAATGACCTAGCATTAACTTTTGAGGATAACCCTCCTTAAATGGCAGTGAAACAATATATCTGCCATGTTCATCTCTTTTTGTGGTTTTAGCATACAACTTCTCACAAAAATTGTCGGATGGGGATGCAAAGTTCTTCCTGTGAAGGTCCTCCACCTCCCAAAAACGTGAAATCTCTTTCTCCAAAGAGATTTTACACATGAAATATGAGACCGGGAAGTCTGAATTAGAAGAATCAAGAGGGACGGGCCGCTCAGAATCCACCCGAAGATAGTTTCTTGCGCAATTAGGGACTTGCAAACTTCGTGTTTTGTATCGGAACGCATGACAGATAGGAATACATCCCCACCTAATAATATATCTACTTGGGAGCCCTTATAGAATTGGGGATCAGCAAGATGAATTTGTGGAAGATCTGAGAAGTTGGAAACTGGCATATGTTGAGACGGAAGTTTGTCCGTAACCTGTTGAACAATTAGAGCATCAACTGGTATTTCAACACTATTGTCAGATGGTGAACCGAGAATAAAAGAGCACTCCCGCTGTGTATTAGTTGCAACTGAATCACCAAGGCCCGAAACGTGCCATGGATGGAAGATTCAAAAGAGTCCTAATTTGTTGGTTTTCCCAGGCTTCGTCGAAGCCCTGATTAGTAAATGGGGCTTTTGCAACAATTTCGCAAGCTTCGCCAGAAGTCTTGTTGGTTAAGTGAAGAAGCGTTTCGATAGGACTAAGCCGATAATTTCTGATGTACACAGCCTCACACAAGTCACGGAATGTGGGCCAGGATGAATAATCTCCATTAAATTGCTTAATATCGCAGGGAAGTAAATGGAAATGATTTGAACTTTTGGAAATAGTATGTGATTCAGTGTTAGACGAGTTATTGGAAAGATCAACTTTATGAGCAGACTCCGATATCAAAGTGTCAGCGAGTTCGGACAGCTTCGCTAAACAATTACAGTACGTGATATAAGTGCTGCGGTATTTACCCTTGAATGACTCCAGGTTAATAGGCTCCTCGTCAGCCCCATTTTCATCACGTGGCTCTAAATTTTGCTCACTTTTCATATCGAGAAGGAATTTCTTATAAGCAGGTTTTATCCGAGTCCATATGGATTTTACTTCACTCGTATGCAACTCAATAGCATAAAGACAACTAACTGGAAACTTACTGTCGTTCAAATCAGCATCGAATTCGACCAGACTATCTGCAAAACGGATAAAGTTTTCTAAAGACTTTTTGAAGATGCTGCCAACGGACTAAGGAATAAGCTATCAATTGAGTATGTACTTATGAACAACGTAAAGCCAAGTTAAATATGAAATATCCAAAAAGGATAGTGGATGGGCTAGAACTGGGCTATCGATTCAGACGAAATTTGCGAATGTAATTAAATTTTTAGAGAAAAATAAAAATCCAATAGCAAAGTTTCTTTGTGTAAATGGGTCGCATACAAAATTGAAAATTAAATAAAAATCCGACGAATTTTGGTAGATAGTACACCCGCACTATTCGTTTTGTTTGGATTTGGCACCTTTTATGTGTACCGCAAAACGAAAGAAGTGTATGATTACTGAATTAACAATTTATAATTTTCTCTTCAAATTAATTGAAATCAATCAAAGGAAAATAGAAAACGTAAAGTATATTTTTCTCTCGTTCGAACGTAAAACTCAAAAAAGTTCTGTAGAAGTGACAGGAAAGCCAGTAGTAGAATAGTAAACTTTGCTGATTTTCGCAGGACGTCGCTACTAAATAGTAATAAAAATCAAAATGACAAAACAAAAAAAAGTAAACTTTGCTAGGTTTTTACTAAAGTTTTGTGAGCTGCCCACAACAACTGCTGAAAAATAGCTGAATTTGATACGAAATTTTAATGAATTTTCTACAACTTGCAAAAATACTATTGTATCGAATTTTTTCTTATAAGTATTAAAAAAACTTAAATTTATGTTGTATTATTAAAATTTTGTTGTAATTATTCTATTTTTTATATTTAACTTTAGTCTTCTAGGTCAAAGAAATGTTTGGCTTTCTAAAAATTAATTTAGTAAAATTTGCTTAGTTTGAGCAAATCGGTTTTATAGATTATGAAAATATTTTAGTGGAATCGTCTGAAACCAGTTACAAATTTAGGGACCTTTTTTTAAATAGAAATATCCGAAGTTTGACATACGGACGACAAATTCTTATCAGAATTTGTATAATTATTACTTTTACATTTATAACCCCAAACGGTTGCCAGTGAAATATTTTGGGTCTATATTTTTCTGAGATTTATACAGTTGGGTCGGTTCAAAAAAAGACTGTATGGATTAAAAAATTTTTAAAGTTTTCCTGTTTGTTTAATATAATACGGGAAATATCACCCCAAAATTTATATATTAAAGATGAACAATGATTTCATTTAATCGGTTACAATTAGTTAACGTTTTCTCATGAGTGTATGCTAAAATTTTTAAGCAAATATCGAAACAGCTGTTTTCAAATGTGTTTGCAGATACGTATAAAAAGTATCTTTTACCAAGAAACAAAACTAAAAGGTCATGGAACCTGGAACAGTTGGAATATTTTTTTGGAAATTTCCAGGATTTGGAAATTGTTGTTCGCTCTCGGCTCCCAGAGCTCAATTTGGATCCAAATATTCTCAAAAGGAAGAAAAATGCAAAAGAAACAATGTAAAAATCCAGCTACTTGAATCTTACACTCGGAGTATTACGTGAGTAAAACGAGTAAAATAATTTCATTAACCTAAATTTATTTTCCGAGTCACTGCATAAGGTATAATCTGTAAGTCACTTTTGTGTTATAAGATGAGACGCAATGAGATATCAGAATCAGCCCGGTTGGCTCGATAAAAAACAATAAAAATCAAGTTTATGCCGCGAATTGATTGAATAAAATCTAAATGATTCAATAATGGAACGCAATTTGTGTATCAATTCATGGAAAGTTGTATAAGTTTTTTTCAAAAATAATTTTATTTTAGAAACGATATTAGTTGCTAAAGAACTATATTTGAAAATTTTATAACAAAAGAAACAACACAATCCTGAATTGGTGTAGAATTAGCAACAATACGATGTCAGTATTAAAATCACTAAGTTCTTTCCATGGGTCTAAACTGTAAATAACCCAGTGAACACTAGTGTTCAACAACAATCAAATGCTGAGAAGTATGAAGATTACAATTATAATTTTTTAAATAATTATAGTTATGTAACCAACGAAAGCTATTCTCCAAGGTATTATTTTGAAAAGAACGAAGCAAAATGCAGAATGAATGTAAATTGTTAAAAAAATAATTTTGAAATAAAATGTTAAATACTTGCTTCTCAGCAACAAATGTAAATGTAATATTTTAAAATTTTGCTAATTTAGTTACTATTGATTTTCCAAATCATATACAATACGAATATTTTATGACAAGCCAGTATAAATACTCGTTACAGGAAAAATATTTGTTGGGATATCAACAAATAATTTGGGTAAAATGTTTTGGAATCCACAAAGCAAATGGAAATGAAGAGATTATTGAACAGTAAAAATTGGAAGATTTAAGAGAATAAGTACAAGAAGGGAACTTGTAAGGAGCAAGAAAATAATTTAGAGAAAAAGAGAAGAGAAAAATTTCGAAAAATATATATATAGGCATGAGGTAAATGGAATCTGTACAAAAACTGTAAGGGGAAACTCATACATTCATCTGTTCCCACTTACTTAAAAGAGGGGAACCAATACGACTCAGTATATGAAAGCGAATTGGAAGAATCTATGCGTTTGATGGATTCACCAAAATTTCAAAGTTTCACACTGCGTTAACCGTGCGAAATCTTCCCTCTTTGGCTGACGTTTTCTGTTCGGTATTTTTTTCTTCAAAGCACCGTTTCAAAGCACCGTTTTCTTTTCTTGTTTTTTTACCTTAACTTTCCTTTTTATAATTTTCTGAAAACCCTTTATTTCACTTAGATTTTTTTTAATTTTCTAAATATTTAAACTTTTAAACATCTTTTATAAATATTTTACTCTTAAAAATTTTTTTTATATTGTTTTATTATCGAAATTCTCTAAATGTTTTACTATTAAAATTTTTTAAACGTTTTACTTTTAAATTTTTTTAAGTGTTTTTACTTTTAAAATTTTCTAAACGATTTTAGTTTTAAAAATTTTTTAAATGTTTTTACTTTACAATTTTTTAAATGTTTTAAAATTTTTTAAATGTTTTTGCTTTTAATGTTTTCTTAAAGCTAATTTTCTGGCTCTATAACAAAGAAAAAAATTAAATTCGAACTGCGATTGTTCCTACTTGTCTTGCAATATCAAACGCAATGAGCAAAGGGAATAAGCAAAAATCAAACAAACCTGTTAAATTTAATGTTTCTGCTGAAGTAAATGTTCTTGTTGCTGGTAAGATCTCCAATGGAAGTTTGAACCAGGGATGGAAAACATGGTGCAATTGTACTTTTTTTGGTACATTTTTACCTTGGTTGGTACCGTGGTACTACCGCGGCTCATTTAGTACAATTTGAAATTTTTTCAAATTTTCTTGATAAAACAACACAACATAAAGTCGACTTTTTTTAAAAGCAACTTTAAATTAAGAACGTGTTTTTATTTATTCAGCTACTACAGTAAGAAATAAAGTCAGTTTTAAGTTGAACCGGCTCTTAATTGGTGTCACATCAAATGTACCAAATGTTTCCATAAACATTGTGCTAAAATATTCAGAAGTGGCAACATTAAACAGCTGATTTTAAATTACCTCTCAAAACAAAAAAAAAGTGTATAATTGTTAAAAAGCTATTAAATGCCTTTAAATTTTTTAATAGAAATCCTGAAAAGGTTAAATGGCCCTCCAAGGGAGACGGACAACCAGAAAAAAAGGTGTGACATAAAAATTAGAGTAAAATTTTACAACGTTTTGTGGGAATTACACGACTACATAAAATTAACGATAAATTTTGTTTCACCTGGTCAATTTAAATTTTTTTAAGTATTTTTAGTGTCTAAGCAAATCTGACTCAATACGATAAAATTGTGAGGATCGAAAAAGTACAATTTGTTTGTCTTGTTGGTACAATAACAGAAAACATATTTTCCATCCCTGGTTTGAACTCTCAGAGCGTCTAAACCTATCCGGTACGATGGGGCCAAATGATTATGTGGAAATACAATTTAGTGATGAACGTATGGTTGGACAATTCCTGGATGATGGATTTAGAGAGTTTCTGAGCTAAAACAAATGATTTGTTCTCAATATAGAATATTCCCTAATAGTACCAAAGAAAGAAAAACACAAAGCCGAAATTACTATTTGTGAATATAATGTTGAACAATTTATTGCAATAGGTCTTACCAGTACGAAGGTTGAATTGACAAGAAAAGGTCATACACTTATTTCAACGGAAATAAGTATCCATGACTTTTCTAACGATTTGATGTTCGTTTTTAGGCTTTAATGCGAATGACAGACACAAGGTTATTTTGATAACCTCCTACCTCTTAAAACTTTCTGCATTTATTTATGATAATTTTAGGAATTAAGCGGGATACATTTGCGGGATTAATATCAAAAGTCCATTAGGAGTTTTGGTATTAACAGCCGACCCACCCATGCCAGTGGCACACCCCCTGGAACGCCCCTGGGGGTTCCCCATACAAACATTTAAAAAAATCACCCTTTTTGGCACTTTACATGAAAAAATCAGCGAAATGGCTATGTTTTTTCTTTTTGGAGATTATTTTTCTCTTTAGAAATTTATTTAGTCAGAACATATGTAAATGAAAAAATTAAGTTAACTTTGTAATAGAAGTCTTTTTTGCTTTCAAGTCTGGGCAATTTCGCACTGCTCTCTAATATCGTCGCCATAACAGTCTCTACATTTCCCGTTATAACTCGTTTGGAAACGCTATCTAGCAATTGAACATGTCGTTCCTTTCCTTGTATGTGTGATGGAATTTTTGGACCAAAAAACGGTGGATCATCTTGATTAAAAAATTCTTTCAATGTATCGTACGGAATGCTTTGCGTGAATGGTGGTTCAAATATGTTATTTACATATATCATTAAAACTGATCATTTCCGTGTAAGTTGTGCAATTAAAGTTTATATCTGGTTTTTTATAAACTCTAAGTTTTGCTAGGTCGTCAACATCGGTTCGATAGCGTACAATTTTCTTGTAAGCACAGAGGCGCTTTTCTTTCCTATCATCAAAAAACATTGATAACAAGATATTTTCCGAATGCGCATAATATGAATTACCTGTAATTACTTGATTGACAATTCTGCGTAAACGAGGTTCTAGAAATCGTGACCAACTAATGAACTTGAAAAATAATGCACTACCGTACACGACAGAGCACATAACATTTAATTATAAATTCAACCAGAATTCTTAAATTTTCATCTAGATTTTCCGTTGTCACATACAATCGTAATAATCTAGCGGCCTTGGTGAGCCAGCGAGAATGTACAATTTTCCATGGTTTGATGTTAGCCAGATCCACCGAAACCACGCCGCTAGAAATTGCATGGGCCATGTCGTATAAGTACTTCGAATCGGTGGAAAATTTAATATTTTCTGGAGCAGGGGGCATATTTTTCAACTCAATTTTCAGGAAGCCGTCCACCACTTGAAAATATATAATAACAAAATAATTAAAAACGGTTGACAATTATAATAAATGAATGATAGCAATAACTTACGGGAAGAGTTTCACAAGTTTCGCTTTGACGGCTCAATTTTCCAGTTGCCGATCTTGGTACAGTGCTGGTTGATTTATCCAAAGCTTCAAACAAATGACGAAGCGGAAGTTCGTTGAAGTTTAGAAGGCAAACGAACCAATGCAATGGTCTTTTGAACAGCAATTCGAATCGTCGTATGATTCCACCGTGTGGGCCAGTGTGTGGGCTCACCGTCAGTGTATATGCCAATTAATGCATCCAGTGATATATTTTTATCGTTGAACAAATCATTTAATTTGGTTGTTTTGTATTCAGCGGTTTCATGTTCCAGTCTTACGTAACCAATCAATTCAGAATTCGGTTCTCTCAAAATACCAAGATGAGGTTCTTTTACCATCCTAGTATGATATTTTCTCATCAATTTTAGCTCTCGTTGAAGTATCATCTTTTGCCATCGAGTGAAAACGCTAACAAATTGGTATCATCTAACCGTTTGCGAAGCACTTCTGCATTCTGCATTTTTCTTTTTCTCTGCGAAAGAGCGGTTTCTAAAGCTGATGCTATTCTATCAGGCACACCAAATCTGTCACATATCAATGCAAAGTTAAAACAATCGTATCTTTCTGTGTATTGTGAACTTGTGCTTTAACACATATCTTCTTGAACCGATGGCGGTGCGTATGTTGAATCATCGGGATCTTGGTATGTAGGCATTGATGACATAGACGTTGCTTCTTGCTCTTCAATTTCCATCATAAATGCATCCAATGTTAGTCTTCTCTGATTATGTTGATCGTGCATAAACTCTTTGAGGCGTTATGGAACCAAGCCGCATGCACATCGAGCTGCCTTCAAATCGCATTTACATATTCCAATGTGAAAAATTGTTTCCAGAGATTGCAGAAACTCTGGAAATTTTGTGTTTTTCTTTTTGCTCTTGATTTGTTATTGATATTTGTCAAGCAATATATTCAATATAATAGATACACAATTTTTCGGAATTATTTCTATACCAAGTTTTTCACAAATTCAAATCGACTTATTTTGTACTTGAATAGTGAATGATTTATAAGAAAACTTTTTTTGGTCTGGTTTAGCACGTTCGCTCAAGTAAAAATAATATATCAAGATATCCAGATGGGTTTGTAAATTAAGATCAGTCAAATCAGTAGAACATCATTGGGGTTTCGATAGTTGTTGATGTGGCTTTATTTTGCGGATGGTGGATTCATTGTAATAGGATGATAAATGGATTTCTAAAATAGTACCAACAAGTTTACTTTCTTTGACAGTCGAAAATGCACTAAACTATTTTTTACTCCGTTATTTTACCTGCAATTGTGTCACAGTGATACCTTCATTTTTATAATGGTTGCAAAAAAACACGCATTTTTTAAGAAGGTGCCATAAAAAACCTACAAAAAGGGTTGTAAAAACAACGTTCATTTCTTAAGTAGGTGCTATAAAAAAACCACACAAGTAAGTTTACGACATGCAGCTGTGTCTTGTGGTGGCTTAAAAAACCTACACAAGCAATATTACGACCTGCAATTGTGTCACCGTGATGCCTTCATAAAATAAATATTTGTATATAAATATTCCTATAACCAGTTCTATACTGCAATATATGACTAACTTGTGAAAAATGGCAAAATTTAAATAAAAATAAATTGGAGACACAGTCACAGTAAACCCAAAATGTCACTTTTACGCAAGTATATTGCATATTGTTGTTTAGTTCTTACAGTTTACGCAAATTGCCACTTCGCTTTTTTACAAAAAAAAATCGGCAATATACTGAAAATCTTAGAAATATGGCAGCCGTGATAAAATCAAAGAGTATTTCTCTACTCTGATTATATTTGCTGTAAGGTTTACTGATTTCCACTCTGTATTTCGTCGTATTAATCTGTTCAATGTTTTTTGCCTTTCGTTTGTTTCGTGCAGTTGTACACAATTTGAGTGTATTTATTATGGTATCCCTTAAATTACGCTTTAAATGATTTTCATGTTAACACCCCTGCTTTTGTGTCATTTGTTCTCAACTGCACGAATAAAATAAATAAACATTCCGAATAAAGTTAAATGATGTTTATATTTAATGTTTATATCGTTTCTAATTTTGCTGTGATGGGCACCGATTCTGCCATTTATTAACATTGGCGCATAATCATAGTTAAAATAAAGTATGTATACTTTAGGAGTTCCACAGTGGTCTTTTTTTAATAGTATACTTTAGGCCTACTATAGGTTTGTTTTTTCAAATTTTATATAAATATTCCATACAAATTTAAGTAGATATAGACTTGCTAAGTATTTATAGATATAGCTACTTAAAAATTAAAAATGTATAAAAATGTTGCCAAGCCTAAAAAAAATTATTGGCAATTCTCTTTTAAATGTAAACAAAAATATTTGTCATAAAAATATTTGAAATTTTTATTTGATAAAATATTAAAAATAACAAAAGCTAACAAATAAATTATGTGTTTGTAAGTAAAGGTAGAACAGGGCAAACAATATAACGAAAACATAAAAGTAGATATAAAATTCGAAAAAAACAAACCATATAGGCAAGTAAAAGTATACTTTAATCGTTAAAGTCTGCTTTAAAATTAAAACTACCTGAAGTTGGTTTTATGCAATTTAACAACACTTACAACAGCTGTTTTCCGGCAAGAAAATTTTTGTAAAAAAAAAATGGTTGAATTGCAAAATATTGAAAGAAAAATTATATCAATAAATAAGGGACTTCGCATAATATTTATTAAGTTAATAAATTTTTATTAATACAAATACACTTTTCTTTTTTTTTTATAAAGTTTTTTTCACATTTTGCAATTGCAAATCTTTTACTTACACACTTTTTTCGGCTAATATAAAATCAGCTGATCCATGTTGCCACTTGCTTATTTTTTAGTACAAAATGTATGCGGGCATTTGGTTTTGTTTCTGACTATAATAGCAAAATATATAATAACAGGTCTTTAATTTAAAGCCGTTTTTTAAAAAAACCGACTTTAGTGCTTGACTATGATTACGGGCCTTTGTTTTTAAATAACTAATGCCTGGGTGATCTCAATTAAATTTTGCAATACTTCACTTGCGTAATTTGTTCATATTAACAATTCACGTTTGTGGGATTAAACTTTTCCTGGGAAAATTTCAAAACTTTTTAATATCAGACATGGGGAATAAAAACAATTTCTGTTTGCTTAAAATGGCAATTACTCAATTACATCCATTACATGTAATTGAAGTAATTACATGATATTTAAGAACACAAAAATATTCATTATTCCCCATGTCATGTATTAAAAAGATTTTCCAAGGAAAAGTTTAATCCCACAAACGTGAGCGTAGGCCTGATAGAAGTGTATTATGAACAAATTACGCAAGTGAAGAATTGAAAAATGTAATTGAGATCGCCCAGGTCGGAAATTTACGCATTCTTTCACAATATTGTGTAAGTCACTGTGTAATCTACTTGTCCTATAAGAGAAGGGTTATTTTTCATCGCTTCACAAAACATTCTGAAACAGTACCCTGATTAGAAAAAAATTAAACATTTTGAAAACGTTCTAAGAATTTTCGAGTTGAAAGAACTTGTTTTTAACTTAAAATCTACTTTTTAATTACAATCAGAAAATTCTTCGCACATAATTTTTGTAACTCTTTGTCACTGTTATCGAAGCCTTGATTTGAGTATAATTTTGCTTGCTAAAACCGAAGGAATATTGAAAAATTCTTTAAAAGTTTAAAAATATTCATTCGAGATATCCTTGAACCATTCGTTGCTCCCGTATCCATACTTATTTAAAGCTTGATTTGCAGCGACTAAAAAAAAATTAAAGTTTTTTTATTTGATGAATTTTCTAAATGTATTTAGAGATGTAATTTTAAGCGAAAATCAAACAAATTATTATATTTTAATCGTATGGATTTATAAAAATTATTCAAAACGTTAGAAATATTTATTTTGGGACGGATTAAAGTTTTCAAACACAAATGGAACAACTCGTAGTATAAGGGACACCTAAGGTAATATGTATGTGTAATAGGGTCACACCGGTTTGTATGGGAACATTTTTTTTATAATCTTGAGCACTGAAAATCTTGTTACACTTGACCGTCAATTCTGAAAACTGGGGATAATTCGGACAACGTTAAATCACGTTAAACGTTAAAGTTTAAGGTTTTTGAAAAAATTTAAAAAAACATGTTATTAATTAACTTACATTTTAAGTAGAACAATTTTTAATTTTGCTGTGTAGATTTTGAAAATGATAAAAAATGTATATAGTTCAAATGATTTTTATCTTGTTGCATGAATTCACTTATTGAAAACAAAAATAATTAAAATTGTTTTAAAAAGAAAAATTTAATTTTTGTTAATTATTAATACTACGAAAAATCATTAGTGCTCTTTTAAAATTTTTTGTTGTCTTAGGTAGAAACGAAGTACCACGATATAAAATTGCGGCCAACTGACTACTCAAGTCACTTGCACTATAATGAGTTATTAGAAGTCTACGTGACAAGTACTGTGGAAATTTTATTTAAATTTAAACAAAGCAGCAGAAACATACTCATGTTCTAAAATATTGTGTAAAATAATATTTTTATTTATAATAGTCTAAGAATTGACTTGTGCAAGAACAAAAAACATTGCATATACTGTTTAACTGATTTGGACAATCTCTTTATTGTGCAAGTAACTTGAATAGTAAAGTAAAGCATAAGTAAATTATTCAAAATTTATAACATTTGCAAAAGCCATAAGCTTTGGTCGTGGTGTTTCCGATTCGTTTTCCAATTTGGCATAAGTTTTAAGCATTGAAATTTTGGACCAAGTGCCACAAAAAAACGCCCAAAGCTTCTCGAAATTTAACAAAGTGCAAAGTTTTCCCCCTAATGTATATATGTCTGTGATAATTGCATTCGTGTTCTCACGTTAGTGGTATTTCTCTAATTTAATTATGTTGCACCGAGACACAGTTTTATGATAGCGGTACGGTGCGGATGACGGAGCTTAAGTTAAATGTGAAATAATAAGTAAAAAATAAAGAAAAAATTGATAATAATCATAAAAACCATCATAAATCTAATCTAGAGTTTTGTTTTGATTATTGCCAACGTGCGCGCCTTTGTTACCAAAATTGTATAATAATAATAATAATGACAAATGAAGATACAAAATAATTGTGAAAACATTTGCATTTAAAGACATATAATAAAATTTAATTTAATTCAAGTACAACAAAAATAAAATACATATACACATAGTATATACTTATAAATATATGTATATAAAAGCTCAATTCCGTATTTTGTTTGGTTTGCATTGTCATCACCTTCTTAAAATCTTTGTAAGCATTTTATCGTGTGTAACGATGCCCTATATTAGAACATGATATTAAATATATACACTACGTATTTGTTTGTTTTTTGTGTATTAAAAACCTAGTATATTATAAAGATTTTCATTTTAGTACCAAATAGTTTTAACAAAATTAACGAAATCAAATCTTTCAATGTATATTTGTGTGAAAATTATTATTAAACACAACTGCTGATACCACTTCTGAAATTAGAGATGGGCATGTGAGCACAATTTCGCGAGAATCACGCGTGAGTGAAATCTTAATTTACATACGCTAATAGAAAAAATGGTTATTAGTGTGTGTCAGTAAAATTATTGCGTGAGTCAGTGTACGTGAGCTGAATACAAAATAAATAGCAAAATTATATGTGTAATCATAGCAACTCCGAGTTTATCTTTCACAGTTCAATTTAATTTATGCATTTGATATTTCCTGGTATTATTTATTTTCCTGAATTTGCATGTCTCACACGTGAGTGTAAGTGAAAACAAGAATATTTAGAAAATTCTTGTGAGTGTGGGTAAAAATTCACTCACGTGTCCATGTGTAATTGAAATCAAAAAATTTGGTTGGGGATGAGTGACTGCGTGTATTTCGTTTTTGTATTGCATAAATTTGTTTGTTGAATTTCCTTCATCTGCCGCAAAACGTGATCTCAAAACTCCAACTTAGGGTAGACTTAAGCCTTAGACAGTTTGTATTGAATATATTTTCGATACAGGCTTAGGTTTGTACGTAACGTATCGGCTGATATGTTTTTGGTTTATGTCTGTAACGTGATGTTACGTTCTAAATGAACAGGCACACGAACAATTTTTTCCTTCAAGTTTTTTACACAAACTGCTTGTCAAAATTCAATAGAATTGATAGCTGTGAAGTAGGCTTTACGCAAATTGAAAGCAATTTTACTTTTCAAGTTGTCATTGTCAATTTTTATTAATGATATTTTTGTTAAAGGTTTTAAACTGTGGCTGAATGAGTAAAAAGATAAAATAGTTCAAAAGAAGTGTAATCAGCTGTTTTCTTGACCGTTAATTGATACACTCAACTTGAAAGGGAAATTGAAAGCAAGTTTGAATCAATTTTACGAAGTATAATTGTATTAGTAAAAAAGTGTGACTGTATTAAAACTTGAAAGGCAAAACTTGATCCTGTAATCTCCAAGTTAATAACAGAAATTACTGTACTACGTTAAGTGACAGCTAAGAGCAGCTGATTTCACTTACGCTATACATAGCGAGTGCTATTTCTGGTTTAATTTGCTGTAAATTACTGTTTCACTCTTTTATTTCAGACGCCTATGACAATTTCGTTTATATAACAATGTTTTAAATCGTTCGCTAAACTATTTTATAATTTTGTTCGCCTTCTTTATTGCATTTCGAAGACATACATAATAGCAATTTTACTCCCTCTCCTTACTATAGTATAATGCGGCCAATCTTGCAAATTCAATATACATACTTTGCTAATTTTTTAACTTACTTAAACCAATTCGATGTATTTTTTTTATATGATATGTCAGTGATTTCGAATCCCAGCCAGGGAGATACATTTTCTTGTATTTTTTTCAATATCTTTTCTCCTTTTTAATTTTTTTTTTATACAAAACTTTGAAATTTTAACCCATTTTGGGACAACAAGACCTAGAAATTTTTGACAGGATATAAGATATGTTATAATTAGTTTATAACATTCTAGGTACATATATTTAAATATGTTTCCAAAAATCCTATAAGTGGTAAAAATTTATATATATTTTTGTTTTAAATTTTATAATTATTTCTCTACATTTGTTCTTAGTCCATAATTATATAAAATTTGATATGTACAAAACCAATTTAGTGTCATTAATTTAGCCATGATATGTAGAAATTTTTCCAAAATTCCCGAATGTATAATTATTTATTTAATATCAATACAAATAAATTATATACAAGTCCCGAAGATACAAATAAATATAAGACCCGTAGATATAATGTTATATGTAACACAATTATACGAAAAATGTAGGCATTCTGTATACCCTTAATATAGTATATATATATACATATATATATATTATATAATATATATGATTTGATCTGCCATTTTTTGGATCAATAAAGATTCTTCGAAATCGCCAAATATATTTAGTTTATTTATCCCAAGAAATATTTTTACGGACTCTCCGATCAGTTTTTCATCAGTTTTTCTTCCGTTGCTTTTGGATTTTTTTAGTTATAAAAAACAAATTCTTTAATATCCTTCAGGTAAATATTTATGAAATTAAAAACAAGTTTTACGATGATGTGTGCAAAATTATGTAGATTTGCAAATGAAAATATTGCCTGACAGCTTAAAATAGATTTTGTGAAAAAATTTGAAAATTTGCATGTCTGCTTCATCATATCGTAAGTACTACCATTTAAACCGAAATAAAATTTTTCTTTTATTTTTTTCATGATTTTTAATGGGCCGCAATCGCAGTGATTGATGGATGCTAATTGTGCTGGAGATAAATATCGTATTTGTTTGTAATTTTTGTTTGGTATTTGTTGTGTTTAGTTTTTAAAGTTTTGTTATTTTAATTTAAATATCTTTGTCAATAAATTCAAAGAAAAAAAATAAAAATTTGCTATTAAAAATTTAAATAATATACCTTTACACAAATCCGTTTTTTGTTGATAAACGGTACGAATGCGGACCGAATGCGGATCCGTAAACGGTCCGTCACTGACGGACTTTTAATGGAAAACTCCGTTTTTCATCCGACATATCGGTCCGTCATTGACGGACTTTTAAAGGATTCGAATCAGTTGCGATGTTCCTCAAAATCCGTTTTCTGGTCCGTTTACGGATAAAGAAAACGGTACGTAAACTGTACTTATTGTTTGCTGGGTATTTATTAACAAAAAGTTTTATTACATAATGAAATTTGACTCAGCGTCATATGACATTGGTGAGTTGGCATTCGATTTAATTAAATAATGAATTATACAAAATTTAATTTAAAGTTTACATTTATATATATTTTTATGTAATATTTCTCATCGAGCTAAAGATCTTTTATTTATAAAAAATTAATTATAAATATTTATTTATCCCAATATTTCGTCACCACATTGGGTGACTTCTTCAGGGGATATTGTTTTTATAATTAATAAATAAAAATTATAAATTGAAAACTTATATATAACAATTTTTTTAAAAAAGGCGGTAAATGAAAAATTATTTTTTGTCAATATTAAAAAATAAAAATATCACAGCAAACATAAATAACAACATTTAAAAAATTAAAATATTACATGAACAAAAATATTTTATATACATGTTATTTAACATAATAATATTTATCCTAGTTTTTATTAACTAAATGCCTGTAATTTTGTGCAATATTTGCTATGTCTGTTTTATAATTAATTCGTTTTGTAGATTGCACTTTTATAATTTGTAACATTTCTAACATATATCTGCGTCTGTAACTATGTTCTGTGTTTAAAATTGACTAGGACGTCAAAATCAGGATAATGATTAGAACTCGTGCAATGTTATGATAATGCTGTTTTTGTGTAGAAGTAGTGTTCTTGTATTTTTGATTAGATTTATGTCATGCAATTCTTGTTTTTAATATATTCTTCGTTGTACCTTCATATACTTTACTACAATTCACACTATCATTTCCACTACAAGGTATTTTATGAACTAAATTGGACATTTCGGATTTATCTATTTTATCTTTCGTTTTGCTAAAAAGTTTACCTAATGTGTAATATGTTTTATGTGCCACTATATATATTTTATTATCATAAATTTTTGATTTTTCTAATCTTTCAGATATAAGAGGAACATAAGTTTGAGATTTATAAATTTTAGGTTCAATAACCGTTCTCGTAACTAAATTATTCTGTTTTTTACATTGTCTTATCAATCTAGATTAATTGAATTGGGTAATTATTATTTAACAAAATATTTTTAATCTTTTCTATATTAGTTTTATGAAATTTTGTATCGCTAATCTTTAATATCCTTTCAATCAAATTCCTAGCCGTTTAGAAAAATAGTTAATAACTCTCCCAGAAGCTGTTGGTTTCTGATACCAATCTATTAATAAACTCTAACCCTTTCTTATTATCAATGTCTAAATAAGGAATTTTAGAATTACATTCTTTCTCAATTGTAAATTTTATATTGTCATGAAATGAATTAAAAGTTGATAAAATATCATTAATTGATTCATTCGAAATAATGCAAAATAAATCATCAGAATATTTTGTGATGATTTTTGGTTTCACATTTAATTTTTCTATACAAGAATCTAATAAATTTTCCATTACAATATCAGCTATAATTTGTGAAGCTGTATAATCTTTTATAATATCCCATTTTTCTTCGATAATATTTAAAGCTATATCAATTGGCATACTCGGAAATAAAGATACAACATCAAGTGAAATTAATTTTTCATCATTTTGTATCTTTAAATTTTGTATATTTTCTCTAAAATGTGTAAACATGAAATCTTCCCGGAAAGTCCAAGGTTTATGATATCATTAACATAAATTCTAAAAAAAAATTGACCAAAAACACTGTCTTGCGGCACACCAAGAAAACTTCGACTGTTATTAATTTCCACGTATTGATTTCTACTTGTCAAATAATTTTTAAAAAGATTTAATTCTCGACCCATGATTTCATAATATATTATGAACTACGAGATCAAAGGCTTTAGAAAAGTCATAAAAGATACCTGCCACAGCTTTCAATCCTTGATCCAAACCCTGTCATATGTAGTTAACAAACCCTGACATATAGTGTTAACATTAACATTCACAGCTGCATTCTCAGTTTCACTTCCATTTCTGAAACCATACTGTTTGTTATTTTCAAAGTTTGTTATTTTTAAAGTACTTTAGCACTAGTTGATGAATTATTTTCTCAAATATTTTATCAGTTATGAATAATAACGCAATAGGTCTATATTTTTCCTCAATATTAGAATTTACTTCCTTCTTGGATATTCTGAGGTTTCTATAATGCTTTGAAAAATATTTAATAAATACGGTGCGATTTCTTGACTACATTTTAAAAATATCCTTGGGGACAAGTTATCATGGTCAGGGCTTTTGTTTACGGAGAGATTTGAAATAATTTGTAAAATTTCTTCGACTGTTATAACATTAAACTGAAATATGCTATTATAACGGCGTATGGTTCTAAGACTGTTAAACGAGTCTGAAGGGTAAGAAATAATGTTTTTTCTCGTAGTTTTGGGAACTTGCAGAAAATATTGATTTAGACGAGTACATTTTAGTACGTCATCATTTATCAGTTCACCAAAATAATTTGGTAATCTAACTTGTTTTGTTTACGCTCGATCGATTACTTTTTATTACTTTTCTTAATCTATTTTCTAGATAAACATTACCCGGTCTTCTTCTTCTTTGTTTTAAAATATTTATTTTTAATATTATCAGATTTTGAACACCTTCGTTCATCTAAGGGGCTATTTCATTTTTAAGGAACTTTTTGGATGTTTTACAACAGTAGAGTTTGCATTAGCATCAGAGAGGTATTTTATTAAATTCGATATATCATTCGATGGATTACCAGTGTTTTGAATTATAACATTATTTTGAAGATATTCTTTAAATTTGTTATAATCACAAAATTTCTGAATAAGCTTATTCTACAAAAAATCTTATAATGATCCGATAAATCAGATTTAATTACAACAACAAAAAGTGTATTAAATGAATTACTGAAATCTATGGACGTCCCAGACATCGGGCGAGTCACTAGAGTATGGCAATTTTTAAAATCATAAGTTTCTAGAAAAACCCACTCGAAGAATTTATTAAAAAGTCAATATTGAAATCTCCCACAATAATACAGAAACTTCGACCATATGCGCTAATTTAGTTTTCTATTATACTGAAAAAATCATTGACATTAATTTTTAAACGACGAATTTTTGTAGCCATACTTTAATAAATTTCAATTGCTTATCACTTGCTTATACTAATGTTTATAAACTTGTATATAAAAAAAATCAAAATAATTGTTTTTAATAAAATTGAATATCATTTCATAAAATTTTTATTTTTGACGTTTAAAACCCAAGGGTTGACAACTCTCATCAATTTGATCTGCCATTTTTCGGATCAATTAAGATCTAACTTAATCCCCAAATATATGTATTGCTGGATCTAATATCATCTGCCATTTTTCGGATCAAATAAGATCAGCTAGATATTACAGCAAATATTAAAGAATATCGAATTAGACATGAATATTAATCATACACAAAAATTCTTGTTCACTTTAAATAATTCAACAAAATTCACTGTAGAATAAAATCAGCATCATGTTACTGAACGCGTAATTGTAATCAGTGTGAATCATCTGTCGTTTATGTGTTATGCAAATGTAATAACTTAACAAAAAGTCAGCGTTGAATATATCAGAAAAAACAACAAACAACGCGTATGAGTTTATTCATAACTAAAACAAAATAGAAACACATTTTATAAGGGGGTGGTTTTGTAGAAAAACATTATATGTATATTAGGGTGGGTCTAAAATCCGCTTTTTTAGAATTTTTATTAGTAATAAAAATATTCTTATTTGTGATATATAAATATTTTTTTGGAAAAAAAATTTAAGTCGATATCTCAGGCTGGCCTAATCCGGAAAAATTTAAATATTGTCTAATTTTTTTTTTCATCTCTTTTGATTGGAAAATTAGGCAATATTTAACTTTAAACGGATTGGGCGAGCCTGAGATGTCGACCTAAATTAAAAAAAAAAATTTCACAAAGAACAATATTTTTGGTGTTCCTAATGAAAATTATAAAAAAAACATATTTTAGACCCACCCTAATATACATATAACGTTTTTTTAAAAAACCACCCCCGTTTTATAGATAAGAAACTATTTTGTTTTAATTATGATTACACTCATACACGTTGTTTGTTGTTTTTTCTGATTTATTCTACATCAAAATAATTATTGTTGGCTCGAATGAACAGAATAAAACAATGGTTTAACAACGACCGATGATTATAAACCAGTGACAAAACAATTTGCACATCGTTTGATTGATTTAAAATCATCAACAAATATGTGTGTTGGAGTATATTCAGCGTTTGAACGCAAACACAATTTATTCTTGTGTTGATTGCGTATGAACGTTTTGCAATTAGCAAATGCAGTTCTCTGATGTACACTAGGGTCGCCTTCGTTATATGGGCCAAAGTTTTTTAAGAGATTTAGAACGTAACTCCTCCTAGAAATGTTCCTATTAATGTAAAAATACATCTTAAAAAAAATTAGACTGATCGAATATCGGGAAGGCGTGGCTCAAACACAGTAAATTTGCTAAAATATGTGAAATTTATAGACAATTTGCAAAAATGTTAATTTTGAGCTACACCTATGCAACAAACTGAAATATTTTAAGGTGGATCATGGTGTAGAATTTTTCGCTGAATCAGAATCTGCCAGTTAAATTTTCATAACACTTCAACTTTTCGAGTTATGGTATTTTTATTTGAAAAAAATTGATTTTTGAAAACTTTTTAAAAGGTAATAGGGAAAAAAATCAACGATTCTGCTGTATGTAAGCATTGAAAATATGCACATATTTACAAACATAATACAAAATAAGGACAAAAGGACTTCATTGAATTTTAAAATTTTCATATACAAATTAAAATTAGTTTCTACCAAATTAAATATTATGTTAAGATAATATATTACCTGTTTTATAATGTTGAACATTACAATTCCGATTTGGTTGTATCAGGATATTGTTTCCTATAATCTGCCACAATTTGCATTATCAATTGCTTCTCTTCTTCGTCTCGTGACAATACTTGATTATAGTCTTCCATGAGATTTACTCCCCGTTCTGCTGAATCATTAACAACTTCCAATTTACTTACTATGCCCAAACCAATATTATAAAAGATGTCAATTTTCCATTCCTTAGGATATTTTTTTAGAACTTCCGTTGAAATAGAAAATGTTTTAAAAAAGTTTAGTGCTCTTTGCGAAATAAAATCCTCAATGTTTTTATCGGTGTACTGGCTAATTTAATAGGAAAGAATTGTCAATTTTTTGTTGTCACTATCATTAGATTGATTTTAAGCCACTACCATAAGTTTTTTTGATGCATAAGAAATTTTATCGAAAAAAGCCAGAGCTGCAGATTCTGGTGATAAATACCATAAATGATTGCAAAATTTGCGTAGTAATTTTCGACTTATATTTTCATCAACTGAATTGTAAGCATATAATGTTTTTAATAAAGTTAAATCTTGATTAGGAGCACTTGCAGCAACAGGAGCTCCTATCCAAACTTTTAAGTATATTTTTGTTATAAAAATACAAATGTCTCTTATACCATTTTTCTCACAGTCAAAATGAAATAAATATCAAAAATGGATTTCTCGGCCCCAGTAAGATACCACAACTTTCCAGAATAATAAAAATGAAAAATAAATAAGCATTATTTTACCAAATTTTTGATGATTTTTTCTTGTTAGACAAAATCTCCAACTTTTAAAGCGTGTAAAAAAAATCTCGTACCAAACTAAAAAAAAAACCTTGAGGGTTTTGTTATGAAAAGTATAAACTTTTATTTGCTTTTGGTTTCATTCCATTTCGATTTTGGTTGTTGCACTGTGTAATGTACTACAAACAATTTCGAACAAATTCGAAAATCTAGAATCCTCCAATAACTAAGTAGAGCTTCGAATAAAAACTGTAGAAAACAAGTTTTATTGACTATGCTAATGAAAAAGTTCACTCGAATAATGGAATGAAATGGAACTTCTAACCATATTAGAAAAAGAAAACATAGATATATGCTTAATATGTGAAAAACACTTTTAAAAGCAATCGTTTATAAGACTTACAAATTACTGTACTATACACCCCAGTTATAATGCGAGAGGATTAATCACAATTATTGTGAAAAAACAACATTACCCATTATGAAGAAGAAAAAACCAGCATGGCAGAATTTAAAGCAACTACAATTACATGCAAAATAAATACGGCATATATATCATTTACAACAGTATTATGTGTCCTCTAAAATATGAACTAAAATGCTATAAATACAAGATTCTTATAAATAAACATAAATTTAAATAATGGGCGGTGATTTTAACTGCCACAATACTCATTGGGGATCACGATTAAAAAGAAATCGATCAAATCCGGGATTTTGTCAGGATCCGATGGCCAATAAGTCGGAGATCTCCTAGACATGCTTTCGCTTACAGTTTCAACTAAAGCTTTATAAAATTTTTTACCTTTGGTATTTACCAAAGGTATCCGACTTATTGGCCATCGGATCCTGACAAAATCCCGGATTTGATCGATTTCTTTTTAGTTTACATGAAAAATTTCAAAGTCAAATCTTGAAAGAAAAAATGGATATGATCTCAATTCAGATCATTCTCCGATTTATATCACCTTCTATTGTGATGTACCAAAAATACACTGACTGGGAGCTTTATAGATATATAAGAGATATGTAAATTTTGAATATTATTTGATCTATCTGTTTTAATTATATATTTTTAATTTTATCAGGCTCAAGAACATAATTTTTGTAATGATACTAACGACTAGTAAACACTAATTTTTTCATTAAATGGAAAAAATTGTAAGGATCAGCATAGTCATTTTCCTTAGAGTGTGTGATATAAATGCCTGTTCATAACCATGAGTTATTTGTGTTGGGTGGTTGCTGAAGATGACCTGGTCGCTCGGGTCGAAAGTGTGCACTCCCTCTAGCGCTGATCCTTACAATTTTTTCCATTTAATAAAAAAATTAGTGTTTACTATTCGTTAGTATCATTAAAAAAATTATGATCTTGAGCCTGATAAAATTAAAAATATATAATTAAAACAGATAGATCAAATAATATTCAAAATTTACATACAAAAACATAGGGCACGATGTAATTTATAAAACTAATATAATAAACAACACTCAAATATGCTGTGAAAGAAAAAAAAATTGGAATGCCAGATTCCCAATGGGTTCCCAGAAATGGAAACATTAACATTTTGAATGGCAACCCTGTCAATTTGTGCTTCGAAAATCGAAGATGGTTGCCAAAGGGTAATTCTATAAATAGATGGAAAAAGCTCATTTGTACGGGAAATCATTCCCTAACTTAAAAATACAATTTCGCATAGTCATTTTCCTTAGAGTGTGTGATATAAATGCCTGTTCATAACCATGAGTTATTTGTGTTGGGTGGTTCAGAAGGAGGCTAAGAATGACCCGGTCGCTCGGGTCGAAAGTGTGCACTCCCTCTAGAGCTGATCCTTACAATTTTTTCCATTTAATAAAAAAAAACAAGTAAGAGCGGCTAAATTCGGCTATGCCGAATCTTATATACCCTTCACCATGGTTAGGAAAAAACTGAAGTTTATATATGGACATATATGGAATGGACAGATTTATATACGGACGCCTTTAAAAAGGAAATTAACCATTTAGTTTGGTGATAAAACTTGGACTCGGGAAGATTTATGGTTCCAGAAATAGATATTTAAAAAAAATTTATGTTTTGGGCATAACTTTTTTGTATCTGAACCGGTATTTCCGAGTTTTTCAGCAAATATGTTATACTAAAGATTTTCGATCTTTTGCTATATAAGACGTATCCATAGGTGATATTACAGCTCTAGGATAGTGTTTGTTGTTTGTGTATAAAAGGTGAAGAGGTGAAAGAACAGAATTTCAACAAATCGTTAAAAGAAATCAGTAGAACTGCATGTGTTTTATTTCTACAAAAACATTTGATTTAGCTGGCAAATTTGCATTTGGGATTTTATTTCGCTTTTTTATTAAAAATATTTTCTTTAGCTTAATTTTAAAAATTTGAAGGAAAATAGTTTTCTTAATATATGAGAAATAAAATGGTTTAAAAATCTTTTTATAAATTCTTTTAAATTGGAGCAAAAAATAGAAATAAAACCATTTGTATTTTGTTTGTATCAGAGGGTTTTTATAAAAATTTTGATGTTTTTAGCCTATTTATGGATTATTTAATTATTAATATAAAATTTTATTTAAATTAATTATTAAATGTTAAAAAAACAAAAAAAAAATCTTAAGAAAATAAAAAAAAGTGAATTGACCCGGAGTCGAACCCGCGACACTTCCACCTGTGGTGAAGGGTATAAAACCGTTTGTATTTTGTTTGTATCAGAGGGTTCTTATTATTATTTAATTATTAATATAAAATTTTATATAAATTAATTCTTAAATGTTAAAAAAAACCAAAAATAAACAAAAAAAAAAGTTTTAAGAAAATAATAAAAAAAAATGTACAAAAAAAGTGAATTGACCGGGATTCGAACCCGCGGCCTTAGAGAAAAAAAGTATTTGTGACATAGCGTCTAGAAAACTGAGCTATTGAAGCTCACACCAAATTATCGTCAATAGAGGTACATATATTAAAGTCTTCGTTCATTAGAGATTTGTTTAGTTTTTATTTAAATGACAAATCTTTGTATGTGTGTTGTTTGTGTATAAAAGGTGGAGATGAAAGAAAAGAATTTTAACACATGGATGTGTTTGTTATGCGTAAAATTCTACATACATATCAAACAAAGGGATTTTACGGAAAAAATTAGAGGTAGTCCTGGTTTTTTGCTAATATCTCAGCCATTTATTAACCGATCTGTCTGATTTTTGATAGCAAACAGAAATGTATCACATGTAACAGAAATAAAAAACAATCAAGTCCTCATCATGTCTGGGTTCTTCGGAAAACCCATTTCAACACACAGACAGACGGACATCGTTAAATCAACTTCGCTCTTCAAAAGGACCCAGAATATATATACTTTACAGGGTCTAAGATCAATATTGTAGGAATTACAAACGGAATGGCAAACTTATATATGCCCTTCCAACTGTGGTGAAGGGTATAATTAGTGTTTACTATTCGTTAGTATCATTAAAAAAATTATGATCTTGAGCCTGATAAAATTAAAAATACATATATATATATATATATATATATATACAGGTTGGTTGAAAAGTTCCTGCGCTCGAAATGAAAGAATACTGTTTTTGTTACAAAATATATTTTTTTATTCAATATAATCTCCTAGAAGCTCAATACACTTGTTCCAATGATCTTCCAATAATTTTATCCCATCCTTATAATGGTTTTCCGGAAGCTCTGCAAAATAACCGTTTACGGCTGCTATGGCCTGTTCATTCGACGAAAAATGTTTTCCACGAAGGAATTGTTTGAGATTTCTGAAGAGATAGTAGTCATTGGGAGCCAAATCTGTGCTTTAACATCCACATTTTACTGCATACAGCGCATATTATAGGGACTTTTTTGGCTGTATATACAGATGTCTTCAAAGTATGGGCAATGAATATATATATATATATATATATATATATATATATATATATATATGTGTGTGCATGGCGCATGTTGCGGGGACGGGTTTTCGTTCCACAAATTACTATGAAGACATTTTGTTACTTTGGGGACTGTCCTTAAACTTTTCGTTATTCTACTGTTTACACTGAAGACATTTTACTGGACACAGCGCATTTTATAGTGACTTTTTTGGCTGTATATAAAGATGTCTTCAAAGTATGGGCAATGCATATATATATATATATATATATATATATGTGCATAGCGCATGTTTCGGGGACGGGATTTCGTTCCACAAGTTACTATGAAGACATTTTATTTCTTTGGGGACTGTCCTTAAACTTTTCATTATTCTACTGTTTACACTGAAGACATTTTACTCGATACAGCTCATATATATATATATATATATATATATATATATATATACATATGCATTTCACATACTTTGAAGACATCTGTATATACAGCCAAAAAAGACCCCGTAATATGAGCTGTATCCAGTAAAATGTCTTCAGTGTAAACAGTAGAATTACGAAAAGTTTAAGGACAGTCCCCAAAGTAACAAAATGTCTTCATAGTAACTTGTGGAACGAAAACCCGTCCCCGCAACATGTGCTGTGCACATAAGTAGTAGGAAAATAAGGAGGCAACTTGATTTAATGGCTTTTTCATAAGGAGGCAACTTGATTTAATTGCCCTTCATTTCTATGGGGACTCAACTTGATTTAATGGCTTTTTGTATAAGGGACCAACTTGATTTAATGGCTTTTTGTATAAGGAGGCAACTTGATTTAATTGCCCTTCATTTTTGATATTGACACAAAATGGTTTAATTGCCTTCATTTTTGATGTTGACACAAAATGCTTTAATTGCCCTTCATTTTTGATGTTGAGACAAAATGCTTTAATTGCCTTCTAGTGTGGCCGTCGGTTGTATGCTTATAATATAAAAGGGTTGTAATACAAAATTTTTATGATCAAGTGAAAGTCATTGATCTACATATTTGTTTTTGGTCTTTTTGAAATTATGTGGTTAGTGTGGCCGTCGGTTAATTCTTTTTATCTCTTGTTATACCCTCCACCATATATGGTGAGGGTATATATCAGTTGTCATTCCGTTTGTAACATGTCGAAATATAGGTTTAAGACCCAATAAAGTATATATATTTGTGAACCTTATGCAATTTTAAGTCGATTTAGCGATGTCTGTCTGTCTGTCCGTCTGTCAATTTTTACCCAGATTATTGAACATCCTCCCGAGCAGTTTGGTATTTAAATTACATAAATTGACAAAACATATTCATATTACAGTTCATACAAAATTAAGTATATACGTATATCATCTTCAGCCCCTATGGTGGAGGGTATTCAAAGATTCGGCACAGCCGAATTTAGCCCTTTTTTACTTGTGTTTATGTTCTATTTCTTTTTATTTTTTTGTGTTTGGTATATACATTATACCGTCGGTTCTTTGCTTATAATGTAAAAGTGGTGTTATGAGACAAGGGTCTTTGTTGTTAGAGTTGCCGTCGGTTAATTCTTTTTATCTCATGTATTTTTTTTCTATTCTTTGGTGGTCATTGATCTACATATTTGTTTTTGTATTAAGAGGAAATTTGCTTGTAATGTAAAAGTGGTGGTTATACAAAATTTTTCTTGTTCGTGATTGACAAGGATCTTTTTTGAAATTATGAGTGTTGCCGTCGGTTAATTCTTTTTATCTGTTGTGTGTTTTTTTTCCTATTCTTTGGTGGTCATTGATCTACATATTTGTTTTTGTATTAAGAGGAAATTTGCATTAAGTGAAAGTCATTGATCTACATATGTGTTTTTTTTTTGTATTAAGAGAAAATTTCCATTTTTTCTTTCTTGTGTTTATGTTCTATTTTTGTTTTTATTTTTTTTGTGTTTGGTATATACATTTTACATGTACAAGTAGGTCATAAACTAATTATTTATTAATGTGACATTTTCATTAATCTACAAATTTTTGTGTTTTAATGAAATTCGAATCTGTTTGTTTGTTTTGTTCGGTTTTGTTTCTTGTAATAAAGCGGTAGGTCTTTTTGAAATTATGAGTGTTTTGTTTGTTTGTTTAGTTGAGTATAATAAAAAACAATACTAAAAATTAGTTTTACATGGTTTTATTTTACTTTCTTTTGAAATAATTCTTAAATTAAAATCTAAAAAATTTAGATGTTTATGATAGAGATTTATAGCGTGATACATGAAACACAAACGATTACACCCACCCTCCTCTGCCACTAGCGAATGAGACGCAGGCAGCGAGTCGAATAATAAAGATGTAGAATCATGGTTGGATCAGAAAATTAAGTTCAGTATCCTTTACTTCATCATATAAGTAGATTACTTTATCCGGTTTTTTGTGTTTGTTGAACTTTTTCTGTCTGTAAAATAAATTTTAAATAAAAAAGAAAAAACAAATATATCTCTTACTTCATCATCCGGTTTTTCCTGTTTATTGAACTTTTTAAAAAAAATTTTTGTTAAAACAAATTTTTAATAAAAAAAAAAAATAAAAAAATCTGAGAACTTTATCCACTTATTTTTTCTGTGTGAAGTTATTTTTACTGTGTGAAAATTTTTTTTTAATAAAAAAAAAAAAAAAAAAAAAAACTAGCTCAAAATGTTTTTCTGCGTGATATGCCAAGCTGCTTTCAACACCAAACACAACATGCTTCAACATAAAAATAAACATTGTGTTGAGTGTGGAAAGTTTTTCCTTAAGCGCTCCACAATGAAGGAGCATGAAAGGACCCATGCAACCACTTCATCAAAATTTTGCGTTCCTTGCAATGAAGCAGTTAGTAGCTTAAACTATAGCCAACACTTGCGAACACTACAACATCGTAGCAACTGTGGGATGAAGACAATTAACCCTAGACTCACTGTAAGGAGCAGTGATTATAGTGAAAGACTAGCAATTTATATGCTAGTAAATGAAAAAGATGAAATTCTGATGCCCGAGGAATTTTTCAAAAAAGAGGAATCTATTTTAATAGAACTCCTAAAGGATTGTCAAGCTAAACACATATCCTTTAAATTCAATATGGAGCTTGTGTGTGATTATATCAAAATAAGCGAGCAAGAAATGGTGGGAGCTACAATGACTCACTCAACAAAAATGGCAATGGTCACTTTAAGCGATGACTTGAATAATATCTATGACTCGCAAACTGATGAAATTAGAAATAAAATGTCTGAGTTCCAAGAAAGGGATAGTGGATGGTCTCTGGTTACCATAAAATTTTTAAATATTAATGTGAATGAAGTTAATGTTATAAGAGGATCACAATATATACCTCTGCCAAAGGAATTTGTCAGAAAGCGGGCATTTATAAATATCCAGAATGATGATGTCTACTGCTTCAAATGGTGTTTAATTGCTTCATTGTATTGTGAAAAAGAATTGTCTCGTTGTCAACAAACGGAATGTTCATCCTACAACATAAAAAGTATTTCTGCCGACATAATAATTGTAAACAATTTGCAATTAAACTTTTCAAACCTCACCTTTCCATTAAGTCTAAAAAGCTTAAAAGACTTTGAAAGGCAAAATGTAGATATAAGTGTCAACGTCTTCGGATATGAAGAGAAAAATATAGTCGGACCCTACTATCTAACGAAGGAGGAGAAGAAATATCATATAAACCTCCTGCTTCTCATAGAGGAAGAAAGGTCGCATTACATCGTTATAAGTGATATTTCAAGGTTAGTAGCAAAAAAAAAATTACATGTAAAACTTTATAAAAAGAAATATTTTAAATTTGCTTTTTTTTTTTTGATCTTTTTTATTAAATAAAAGGTTTATTCGAAGCAGTTTGACTGGATACAAAGGAAAAATATTTGTATGTAATGCATGCCTTACTTACAAATATAGTCAACGAGATTTATCACTTCATAAACAAACTTGCAATAAAGTTTGCACAAGGATGCCAGAAGGAGCTGATGCTGTTCTAAGATATTCGAATGTTATAAGGAACTAGATGTTCCGTTTACAGTCTATGCGGACTTTGAATCGATTTTAAGTAGCATAAGTGAAGAGGTTAGTACTAAAACTACAAAAATACAACGACATATTCCATGTGCTTTTAGTTATTTTATAAAATGTAGCTTTAATGATAATTTAGACAAGTTTAAAATTTATTTTGGAGAAGATGCACCTAATGTTTTTGTTAAAGATTTAGTTGAGGACTTAAAAGACATTTATAAAAATTATATTTACAAAGAAGTTGAAATAATAATGACTGAAGATGATATAATTTTTCATAATTCATCTAATATTTGTCATATTTGTGAAAAGGTGATATATTTATCCAAAGTTAAAGATCACTGTCATTTTACTGGCAAGTATAGAGGCCCTGCTCACAATGATTGTAATTTAAAATATAGAAAACCTAAATTTATTCCAGTATTTTTTCACAACTTTTCTTCATATGATTGTCATATGTTCTTTAAATATTTAAATAGTATTCCAGATAGTGATATACGTGTAGTTCCTCTCAAAAAGGAATTATATATATCTTTATCTATATATCTACCTTTTCAAGAAAACTCGACTAAGGAAAAATTCGAAATAAGATTTCTGGATTCGTTCAGATTTATGGCTTCAAGTTTAGATTCCCTAGCAAAAAATTTACGTGTTGAGGATTTAAATATTGTCCGCAAAAATTTCTCTGATGAAAATCATTTTAATCTAATTAGGAGAAAAGGTGTTTTTCCATACTCTTATATGGATTATGTGAAAAGATTCAATGAAACTGAGCTCCCCAGTCGAGATAAGTTTTTTAATGTTTTAATTGACGCAGAATGTTCTGAAGAAGATTATGAACACGCGAAAAATGTTTGGAATACTTTTAGATGTAAAAATATGTTAGATTATACAAAATTGTATTTAAAAACGGATGTGCTTTTATTGGCAGATATATTTCAAAACTTTAGAAAAATTTGCAAATCCATATATAAGTTAGATCCAAATCATTATTATACCGCCCCAGGTCTTTCATGGGATGCAATGCTTAAAACGACAAAAAAGGAATCAGAATTATTCACAGATAAAGATATGCATCTGTTTATACAAAAGGGAATAAGGGGTGGTCTCGTACAATGTTCACAGAGACATGCCAAAGCCAATAATATACATTTAGATGATTATGATAGTAGTAAACCATCTGAATATTTAGCTTACTTAGATGCAAATAATTTATATGGATGGGCAATGTCACAGTATCTTCCAGCTGGGGGATTTGAGTGGCTTGGCGAGGACGATTTAAAGAAATTTAATCCAAATAAAATATCTGATACTTCTCCTGTCGGTTACATTTTAAAAGTTGATTTGAAATATCCACACTCTCTTCATAAACTGCATAATGATCTTCCTTTTGCTCCTGAAAATAAAGTAGTTGGAAACTCAAAATGCAAAAAACTTATTGCAGATTTGACTAATAAAACAAAATATCTGATTCATTATCGAAACCTTAAACAATGCCTTGCAAATGGTTTAATTTGTACAAAATATCATAAGGGAATAAAATTCAATCAATCACCATGGCTTCAGAAATATATAAACTTAAATACACAACATAGAGCAGAGGCTCAAAATACATTTGAAAAAGACTTTTTCAAACTTTTAAATAACGCTGTTTATGGGAAGACCATGGAAAATGTTGAGAAAAGGGTGGATGTCAAAATCACAAGAAACTGGGAGAGTGAAAATAGAAATCGTAGAGGTGCAAGATATTTTGTTTCTCGCCCCAATTTTAAAAGCATTTTAAAGTTTTCTGAAGACTTATTTGCAGTTCAGATGGGTAAAGTTGATATATTATACGATAAGCCCATATACATAGGTTTTGCCGTACTTGAATTATCTAAATGGAAAATGTATGATTTTCATTATAGGATAATGAAGTCAAAATATGGTCAAAATATAATTCTCAATTATATGGACACCGATTCATTTATATATTCAATAAAAACTGAAGATTTTTACAAAGATATACTTAATGATTTGTTGTCTGAATTTGATACCTCAGATTACCCCGTTAATAATCCTTACGACATACCGTTAGTGAATAAAAAAGTTTTGGGTAAAATGAAAGATGAGAATAATGGTACTATTATGACTGAATTTGTTGGTCTTAGATCGAAAATGTATTCCATTAAAACTATTGACAACAAGGAAATTAAAAAAGCAAAGGGGGTTAAGAAGTCTGCTTTAAATAAATATTGTATGTTTGATTATAAAACTGCCTTATTTAATCATAAAATCGTAAGCGATAATATGTGTTTATTTGCATCTAGATTGCATAATGTTTTTACAATAAATATATATAAAATCGTTTTAAGTTATAAGGATGAAAAACGAATAATTATGAACAATCAGGTTCAAACAGTCGCTAGGGGGCATTGTGAATATGATCAGTATAATAAAACCCCTGACAATGAATGTCTAAAATGTAGCAATAGGAATTATATTTTTGATGAAGATGGAGATAATACTATTATGGGAGTAAATATGGACTTAGTACAATTCCAGAATGATTCTGAGGATGAAATATTTAATAGCATCAATTATTAGGGAATAAAACATTGTATTTTAATAGCTTTAAATTAAATTTGATGTATATTTTGTAATATAATTTAATAAGTTTAAGATTAAAAGAGATTCTTGAAAAATAAATATTTTGTATTTTTCTCTTAAAATTTTTTGATTATTAAGCAAAATAAAACACTGGTATTTTAGTTTTCTATTTTAAGAATACATATTTTTATTAATAATTTTAAGACATTGTTTTTAAGTGTGTATTTTCTAAATATTTAATAAAGATAATAAAAATGGAAAATTGCCTTCATTTATTTTAAAGTTTAAAAATTTTTGTAGTAAAAGAGCATTTTTCAGTGCACATGTTCCATGTTTGTGAGAACTACAACGGATGCAATCGGGATATTTTTCATCGAGCTCTCTTAAATTACAGCAGTTGATATTTTCTATATTGAAAACGTTTTTCCGCAGCATATTCTCCAACCACTTTTTCTTTTCCAAACCCTTGACAAAAATTAAAGAACCCTCTGTGTTTGATTTGAGAAATTCGCACACAGACTTGAATGATACGGATCCATCTTCCCATTGCAGATGATGATGATTTTTTGTTAACCAATTGACTTGTTTTTGATTCTTTGGTGATAAATAACTATAATCGAAGGGGGGTTTTATGATGAAATTTATATACTCCTTAGCGTTAAAAACCAATGCAATTTCTTTGGCAATAAAATTATTAGAATCTGCTCTAAAGCCTTGGAGATCAATAAAAACTATTTTTGGCATTTCCATTGCTTAAACAATTTTATGAACCTGTCCTGTCAAAGGCGTATATTCAATTAAACGATCATGAATAAGAATGCAGTAAGCTGATGAGTTTGGTGCTATATTGATGCCAGTCTTAAACATAATTTTTATATCAATCGGACCCCTTGCAACCGTTTCATTTTGATGGCTTACATCAATAACTGTAATAGGAGCTTTATTTTTGAATTCTTGACAAGTGAGTAGAGGTTGAGGTTCTCTCATATAGTAGTTTTGTTGAAATCTGACATACATATCATAGAGGATGGCAAAGCGTTCTTCCCCAAATTTAATGTTTAGATCATCATAAGGATATGACTCTGAGTTTAAGTGAACTTTGATGTTGGTTAAATCACAATTAATAAATTTATTCTCACGCAGGAATGCTATCAAAACGAAGCGAGGTCGTTCCCTATTTGCAGATAATTTAACATTCCAAATGTGATTAGTTCCGCTTGATAATTGAGGATTAAAATGACAGTCCCAACTGCGGAATGCTATTGGTAAATTTGTTCCATTTTGTATAATTTTTATCATATTTATTTTACTCAAGTCAGAAAGCTGTACATGTGGTATCCTCCATGAAATATTCTTAATAGTAATTTTTGGTTTTTGAACAGATGCTGTTGAATATACGAGATCATCATCACTATTGCTACGAAGTAATATCAATTCATGTTTGGAATTTAAAATAATTTTATTAAAGTCTTCAGCAAATTCCAATAATATTTTTAATGGTACATAAAAGTTAAAGTGTCCATTTATTACATTTAGGTCATCTACTTTACTCCAAGCAGCATTTTCCATGAGAGCACCGTCCGTTGCCATCAAAGAAACATAATTTTTAATATTAGTTGAAACTCCTAGGTGTCTTGTGCGATCAATTTCAATGCCATTTAGCTCATAACGAATTTCATTAAATAGATGAGCAACAAAATTATTTTTCAATCTGAAAGCAGAAGATGCTACCACTTTTTTACTATCGCCGCTTTCTTCTTCTACTAAACCTTCAATGAAAATAAAACTTTCACTCGGCAAAACATACAAATCCTGATTTTGTATTGATATTCTTATTTCATCGTTATTTTTAAATGATTGCAAGTATGGAGTATAAGTGTGATAATCTTTTTTTTATAATGCTTTCATCCGATAAGGGTTTATCCAAAACATTAATTATTGATCTCATTCTCTTTGGTGTTGCTTCTTCAATTGGAAATTCAATGATTTGAGAAAATTTCTATTTGATTCTGTTAAATTGTTGGCTGAATGTGAAGATGAGAACAGCGTGGACGCTAATTTTGGTTTGACTGATGGCAATAATATGGATTTTGGGGATAACAATGTGGTATAAGGAATGCTATTTGAGATAATTTCTTTGTTGTAAATTATCATTATTTTCTTGGCCTTAAATGTAATCGAATAGTAATTTCTTCTCGAAAATTAATTAAATCACCGTCTTGATCAACTATCCGTAGTGTTAGTGAACTTACTTCTTTGGAATTCACTGGCAAATAGATGAGATTTGTAGGTATTTCATCCATTTTATAGCCAGGTGGAACATTTATTGCAAATTCGTGTAATGTATGTGCATGAGAATTGTTTATATATGTGTTTACCACAATATTACATTCTATCCGCAAGAGATTTACCTTAAAAATATTTACTGGTAGATCTGAGAAATGGGGGACATTAGGAGAGAGGACATTCTTATTGAAACCAAACAATTTTCCTATCGAATTCTTCTTGTTAAAGTATATCGAATCTTCGGAACTATACAATTTGACTTGCATTGTATTGTTATTAGCTTCTATAATTATTTTCTTCTATCCCAACCCATCTTTCTCATATTCCCCCTTTATGAAATCAACAATATCATTCAGCTCATAGGATCCAATAGGTATTGTAATAATTTTACTACCAATGTGAAACAAATTATTGTATTTGTCCACATTTGGTATGCTGTTGTATGTGTGAAAATCTACGAGAGCACACTCGTAATCGCCGTTTAAATTTATTGGAGGAAAGTAATTTGCTGATAAATTTGAGGAGTTTCCGCTCAATGTTAGTGTAATTGACATTTTGCTTACCAAATGGCTAATGTAGGAAATAAAACAAAATATTGTTTTTTTAAAGGGTTGCTTTTTTCTTTATTTTAGATAATTTTATATCAATACTTAAAGTACATGTAGTATATACCTATATATATATATATATATATATATATATCAATTTTAACATGCTTTCCAGAAGATTCTCATTTATTAACTTTATTATCATCTTTCTTCTGATTGCATTTATTTTCATTGTGATCATTACTACCACAATAATTACAATACTTTAGTTTTTCATATTTAATCTCAGAGCTCTTAAAAATCTTATCCATTCTCCTCCTGCTAATATATAAATATAATGTATTATCAAGCTAAAGTTTTTTATTCAACTAAAAAAAGTGGAGAAAACATTTAATCCTTTTATACTTAATTTTATAGTCGTAAAAGTAATCACACACACACACATTACAAAATATCATTTTTATTTATCCAAGAATTATGCTGATTTGAAAAACCCAACCATTTCACGAATACTTTATTATCTTTAGTTTTAATAACTTTTTCAACATGATATGTATTAGGCAGTCGAGTTTTTGAGAGTTCTTCATCATAGAAGGCACCTTTAATTCTATTTCCCTCGTAATCCACCAAAATATTTGTTGCTGGATAAGTGTTGTTTATAGATTTGATTTTAAAAATTTCTGTTGTCCAGTTAGGTGTGTATCCCTTTTCAAAAATATGCTTATATTTGCTGATGCGTACCGAATCTCCAACATGAAATTTTGAGATTTTGTACATTTTCAAGTGATTATACACTGTGTCTAGTAACATTTTCTCATTCGTAGAATTAACATTAATGGGTGCCATTTTTATGGTACGATGAATCTTGTGATTGTACTCATCAATTAAATCTTTATATAAATCAATCCAATGATATGATCCGTTGTAGCTAAATTCCTTCCACATCATACCTTTAAGAGTTCTATTGAATCGTTCAACAATAGACGCTTTCATTACACTATACGTTGAGTAGTGATTAATATTATTCTTTTTCATCAATTTACTAAAGTTTTTATTAAAGAATTCCTTGCCATCATCAGTATGTAAATTTTTTGGCACACGACCCAAATTCAATATATTTTCCATTGCTTTGCAAACATCCGATGAACTTTTAGATTTGAGAGGTGCTGCCCAAGCATATTTTGAAAACGTATCAATGACCGTTAGCAGATAACGATAGTCCTTGTTATCCGATGAATAATTACCCATTTCAACTAGATCTGCTTGCCATAAATCATCAATACCTTTCATTACAACTCTTCGACGCTTAAAATTTTTTCGAGCCTGTTTATGCAACTCTTTTACCAGAATTCTCTTTGTATTCATTATCGACAACATATATTAGTTTATTATGTTATCAGTGTTAGACATCATATGTAACACATCTTCCCTCGGCATCAATTTGCAATCTGCAAAAGTTTAATTCGTTGACGCAACAACTCAAGTTCTCTGTCAAAGTACGATTTTCGATTATGATTTATATCAGAAATTTTCTTATATACTACATCATTATTTTTATCTATATTCAAAAGTATGTCTGTCTGCATTTTGTTGACTTCCACAGGGCTCGCAACATTTTTAATTCTTTTGTTTTGGATATTAAAGTTCTTATCGCTATCCAAAATGGGGCCAAATATTTTCGAATCATTCTTTCTTATTATATTATTATAGTTCAGCTTAGAATTGTAATAGTGTCCGAACTTGTCGACAGACATTTTCAATATATATCCTTAACTCACAAAACTTTAAATATATTATAATATTATATCAGCTTCCTGCAGTTCTTCGATAATAGAAACAATTTCATTGTTATGGTTGTTATGACCAGCAGCTTGAGAGGCGATTAATAATCTGAGGCGGTCAACTAATTCATTCGGATCATTCTAATATACATAATTAGGTTTATTAGAATTTAATTTCATTAGACCACTTCCTGTTTTATTATTTTTAAATAATTTGCTGATAATGTTTACATATTTGTTGGCCCTTGTCCCTTTAATTTGTCCGTCTGATTTATAGTCTCTTTTGTGAGCATTTGTCTCCATTAAAATCTTTTTGTAAATCTCAAATTCTGTTTTATCATAATTTTTTGGAGTTTTATAAAACATTAACTGAACCAAACCTGGTGTTAGCAACCAATTTTGATTTCCTAGCATAATTTTATCATCACTCAACTTAATGTAGCTATTCCCAAATTTCCACTCACCATTCGAATCTTTGTGAGGACCATAAAGCGTTTCCAGTTCATTTTTTCGAGCTAAATGCGATAAATCGAGTGAGTTTATTATTGTATAGTTTGTAACATCAGCGGGGGATTCAGTTTGATAGTAAATATCATCATCATCATCATTTTCATCAATTGTTTTGTATTCATCACTCGTAAAATCTTTCTTTGGGGTACTTGTCCCCAGTTTCATTGGTAATTTTCTAAACGATTAACTCGTCTCATTTTCTATTTCATTTTTTATTTCATTTTTAATTTCTTCTTTTTCATCTCTTTTCTTTAGAAGAATTATTTATAAATTCTTTCAGCGGGTTAGTTATGGGCTTAAATGTTTTTTGTAGTCTTTCATGAGTATTATCTTCACCCATTTTTGTGCTTCGAAATTTCTTCTTCAAAGCATTTCTTACCTTGACCAGTTCCTCCAACACTTCAGTCATATCAGACCATGAATGGATCAGAAACAGACCAGGAACAGATCAGCAACAGATCAGGAATAGATCAGAAACAGATCAGGAACAGATCAGAAACAGATCAGCAACAGACCAGGAACAGATCAGAAACAGACCAGGAACAGATCAGGAATAGATCAGAAACAGATCAGGAACAGATCAGAAACAGATCAGAAACAGACCAGGAACAGATCAGCAACAGATCAGCAACAGACCAGGAACAGATCAGAAACAGACCAGGAACAGATCAGGAACAGATCAGGAATAGATTAGAAACAGATCAGGAATAGATCAGAAACAGACCAGGAATAGACCATAAAATGTAGCAAGCTTATTTGGAATCAGCTGAATTCATAAAAGGATGTAATTATTTAAATGTTTTTAATTTGTTAATCCTATCGATTCAAGAGGACAAACTTTACTAATATCATCATATTATTCCAACATCCTTATATTTCAATGAAAACATTAAATGTCTTTCTATATCGACCAGCATTTAAGTTATCATCTTTACATATTGTTAAAAATCCATAGTTTTCTCTCCAACATTCTTGACATATTTTACGAAATTGTTCAAAGGACATATCCGTTCCAACATGATCACCATAGACGTGTTTCATATTCATTTCATCCTGCTTAAACATTATAATCATATTGGCATTATCTCGTATCAAATGTTTAGGTATTCGGGTATAAGTTTGACACAAGTAAAATGAATCCACATTTTTGTGACGACCCATACAAAAGTATGCACGTATATTATTTTGATTTTCACATGCAACGTCATCAAATATAATTATTGAGTTATTTTTAGCTTCATCTGGTGGAATAACACTTTCATTGTTAGAAAATGTAAAATAACCCATTCCTTTAATCGTTGATACGAGTTTATTTAAATACTCATATTTAGGTTGAAATAATGATTTCGAATATAAATAGATGTTTTCGAATTTTAATCCATTAGGACTTTCAATCAAACTAATCATTACATTAGTCTTTCCACAGTTCGAAGGTCCCACTATAAGTGCTCTTATAGAATTTGGCAATAGAGAACTGTGTTTTCTTCTCATATCTGTACTTGTTGAGGAATCAACATTCCTAACAACTATATTTTTATGTTGTTTGGTCAACCGCATTTTAACAACTAAAACCAAAGTTTTAAATTTCCCTTTTAATTAGTTTCCAGATTATATAAATAGGTCTAACAATATCATAGAATTATCAATCATATGCATTCTGTCACTGGGAGTGGATTAGTAGATAGAGTAATAAATTCTCTACCATTTGAACTTCATTTACCGGGTTATGAATTTTGTGGACCAGGTACTAAGCTAGAAAAACGTTTAAAAAGGGGTGATAAGGGGATAAATCCGTTGGATGCTGCTTGCAGAGAGCACGATATTGCTTACTCTCAAAATAAGGAAATCAGTAAGCGACACCAAGCAGATAAAATACTTGAAAATCGAGCCTGGGAACGAGTTTTATCGAAAGACAGCAGTATTGGAGAAAAAACAAACTCATATTTTATAACTAACGCCATGAAGGCTAAAGTCAAACTCGGCATGGGTCTGTCAAAAAATAAATTTGAAAAGAAAATTTTTGGCACAGCAATACGAATGGCTACGGCAACTTTAAAGAAAGAAAAACCTAAAGATATAAACGACTCAATTAAAATTGCTCGTAAAGTTTTAAATAAATCGCTGAAAGGAAAAAAATCAAAAGTTGTTTTACCTCGCATTATCAATGTACCAAAAGTTGGAGGGTTCTTACCATTAGTGCCAATACTAACTGCTTTAGGGACCTTAGGTGGTCTGTCATCTGGTGGAGCAGCTATTGTTAAGCTATTAATGCTGCAAAAGATGCTAAGAAACAACTCGAAGAGGCTACTAGACATAATAAGAGAATGGAGGCTATAGCAATGGGATAGGGTCTTTATCTTAAACCATATAAGAAGGGGAATGGTCTTGTATTCGATAAAATGTCAAAAAACTAATTAAGATCACTTACTGATATCGATTTGATTAAGTTTACCACACATATTCCACACTTTAGAGGTATTTTTATGAGAGATTCACTCCCCAAACATCCTCGACAAATAAAATGTGGCATTGTTAATCTGGATTCCTCAATTGGAGCAGGCACTCATTGGGTAGCATACTACAAAAATAAAGATCATAAGGAGTACTTCGATAGTTTTGGAAATATGCATCCACCACTTGAATTAGTAGCATATTTGGGCTCAAATATAGTGTACAATTATAGAAGACATCAAAAATATAATTCATTTAATTGTGGTCACTTATGCCTGAAATTTTTGTATGAAATTATTAATAAATAAAAACGCATTTTTTTTTTCTTTTTGTTTTCAATGTATTTTAATATTTTTATTTCTTGTTGTTTAATACAAATTTACAATTTCATCTCCAAAGCGGATATTTGCCACTTTCAGGAACAATATATTCATTTAGATCAAATAACTCCAACTCTAATCGGAAGTGTTTATCATCTACTGTAGGTAATTTTTTGATGAAGTAATTGCCAGATGATAACTCCTTTATCTCATCATCAGTTATAGCATTAAATCTTTTTGGCAGAAAGATGACACAATTTTCTCCCTCAATCTGGATACTTTCCCCATATTTCGTTTGCATTTTAATTGCTTTCAATATTTTGTATAATTTAAGATCCTCCATATCTTTAATATGGAGAATTGGTTTGTTGTTGAGGTCATCAAATTTGTTTATTAATGATTTCGATACAGCGCTCATGGTTGTTGTTTCTATGAAGACTTTGTTAAGAATGAAACTTTCACATGAATAAAATTTTAAATTAACTTCTTGATATATATTAAAATTACTACAATAAATTGCATGGACTAATATGAAAAGAGGAATAAATTTGTTTTCTCTTTTTTGCAAAGACGGATTAATTCTTCACTCTTTATTTCAAAATATTTTGAAATGTATCCTAAAGATACTACAATAAATTGCTCACATTATTTTCATAGTATTGTCAAATAGTTTAAATATTCACATTATAAATGCGGAGGGTACAATAAATAATACTTTCTGGATTCAGACAGAAAGAACGACTAAGACGATTAAGATGTCAATGCGGGAACAAATTGTAGAATTCCTTAATGAATATAAGGAGTTTATATGTCTAGAAGATTTACACTTCTTTTTTAAGAACGCTGATTATTTCGAATTATATGAGAATAAAAGAATTCTTAATTCAGCGCATGGAGAGCATTTTGAGGATTGCATATGGTCTGACGACAGATGTACTGAAGGACCTGATACATGTAGTTGCATCATCTATAAATTTAGAGAAAATTCAGTCAACGATCTTATAAATCTCTATCATAAACATCTAAATTTTTAATTAAATAAAAAAAAATTACCGAAATTATTATATTATACGTATTTAAATTTATAAGAAATATTTAATGAGATTTTAATTTAAGAATTATTTAAAAGAAAGTAAAATAAAACCAAATACATAAAACTAATTTATAGTATTGTTTTTTATTATACACAACTAAACAAACAAACAAAACACTAACAGATTCCAATTACCGCTTTATTACAAGAAACAAAACCGAACAAGAAACAAACAGATTCGAATTTCATTAAAACATACAAATTTGAAGATTAATGAAAATGTCACATTAATAAATAATTAATTTATGACCTACTTGTACATTTATATGAAGAATGTATATACCAAACACAAAAAAAAAATAAAAACAAAAATAGAACATAAATACAAGAAAGAAAAAATGGAAATTTTCTCTTAATACAAAAACAAATATGTAGATCAATGACTTTCACTTAATGCAAATTTCCTCTTAATACAAAAACAAATATGTAGATCAATGACTTTCACTTGATCCTAAAAATTGTGCAGTCCAAAACAAATCTCCTATTAATAAATATTCAATTTATGACATACTTGAAAAAAAAACATCCACATGTAGAATGTATATACCACCAAAGAATAGAAAAAAAAACAAGAGATAAAAAGAATTAACCGACGACAACGCTACCCTATATAATTTCAAAAAATATCCTCGTCACATCACACCTTCTAGCAAAACACACACATGACAATTTTTGTATAACCACCACTTTTACATTATAAGCAAACAACCGACGGCGACACTAACAACACAAATTCAAAAAAAACTTTGAAGGCAATTAAATCAATATGAGTCCCCAGCTAAAATGAAGGCAATTAAATCAATATGAGTACTCAGCTAAAATCAAGGCAATTAAATCAATATGAGTCCTCAGCTAAAATGAAGGCAATTAAATCAATATGAGTCCTCAATTACATACTACTGCTTCAATTTTTTATAAGAATACCAACTAATATTCTAATATTTAAAAATTTATTGGAAAAAAAATTAATAAAAACCTTTACCCAGAATAAGAACGCGACATGCAACGATTATTGCTGTGAGAGAAAATGCGAGCAAAATAACGACGTTCGACGGTGACTGCACAAACTGTCACATTTATTTTAGTGTAAATAGTACCGTAGAGATTCTTTACTTTCCAGTGTAGCTTTTCCTTACTAACCACCCAATTTTTTTTTTGTTTTTATGTTTTAATTTTATAAAAATAAATAATTATTTTAATAAAAATTTAGAAACGAACACTAAGATGGTTTCTAGTACGTTGTTCATTTGCAGGTATACAAAGAGAACATATGAGCCATAAAATATCGTATGCTAATTTTACTAATGTTTTACATATGTTTTTTGTTTACAAAAAACTTTTGAAATGCGGGAACTCTGTTAAGAGAATTAGAAACAATAAACAAGAGAATAAGAAAATACGTTTTGAAAATAAAATATATTCTATTTAAAAACTGTATTTAAAACTGTATTTAAAACTGTATACATCACGTTGTTATTCTGGGCTTAAAAAAAATGTAAAAAAGGAAAAAGCAAGTCTGTACCCCTTTCCGTTCCGGGAGGAACCCTATCCTATAAACTCAGAATTGCTGCAATTAAAATTGCTGTGTGTAAACCGGGACTAAAAAAAACTCTGCATATTTGTCAACAATATTCCATGGTTCCAGTGAAACGTGGGTTATCACAGGGTAGTGTCCTTGGACAGTTATTATTTTAGATATTTATCAATGACATAAAAAATATATATACTTTAGTGGAAGGCTATTTATGTATGCGGATGATATTTGTCTGATTTATAGATACAACTTTACGAAAGTTTTACAATCTCAAATTGAAGGTGATGCAACAATATTAACTGAGTCCTAACGATGTAACCGACATGTCATTAATCCTGAGAAAACGAGCCTAGTTCTGATACTAAGATGGGTATTTTTTTATCGCTAATACATTCGCACTTGACTTATCTACCTCTTGTATATATGGTTGCAAAACAAATAGTGCCTTAAAATAACTAGTCTTTAATCTTCCATTAAGATTTTAAACGATGGATTTGTTCAAAAATTATGCCAAGAATGTCCTCCTTATACAAGGACTGTATAAGCAAAAAGTTTTAATGTATGTTTGTAAATCAATCATAGTGAATATTCATGGAGCAACACAATTTACACATATTTTTGTGATACACAAAGGAACACCACCCAGTCTTTAAATTTAATTTCAGTCGACTAGACTTAACCAAACATCGCATTGCTTTTATTGGGCCACTTGATTATAATCAAATACCAATGAGCATTCGTAATATTATTATTTATCCGGCACTGCGATCCATAGGGATCTTTGTACCAAGGATCATAAAACTAAACAAAATTCTGTATCATATTCCCTATGAATAATATATAAGATGGAGAAGAGTTTCAAATGTCTTTTGGACCTAAAAATTCCCTATTGATAACCCACTTGCACAAAATGTGAATGCTTGTTTCGTCTTCCTTCAAACATAGTCGACACAGAGGCGATTCTAACAGATAAATTTTCCGCGAATATTAGTTTAATGCGAAATAGCCGGTAAGAAACCCTGTTAGTAACTTGATGTCGTTCCTAGCAAGGTTCAAAATTTTCCCATTGGAAAAGGGGTTGACCAGTAGTTTTGCCTGTCTCATTCCCAAAGAATTGTTCCAATGATCCTCTGTCATTAGTAGTTCTCATTTCCTACTCAAGTCTGCTATGGTGGACCAGTTTACCCCCCAGTATGGTTCCGGTCCTACTAAAGGCGAGGAAGTCCATTTTCGACCCGTCCGTATACCAGTTTAGACTACGAGTGTCCACTTCTGGATCACGCGCTGCCCATTCCGTCTTGCTTGAGATGACAACCCTGATTTTCCTACCGAACCTCAATTCAGTATAAATACGGTCTGTCGACATACCTAAGAAGTCCTTATTCCCTAAAGAATTCAAGATATTCGTATGACCTTGACATTAAAAGAACCATTGTGTTCAAAGTTTAATGTTGTGGAAGTTCTTATGAAGATATATAAGGGAATTAGACCAACAATAGCTTACTTGGTCAATGTTGGACAGGTCCGCATAGCCCCTGTGATTACTGATCACACACGTTGTACTTTCGCAAACTTAGCTATAGCCCTTAATTATATACGTAATTATCAATCTAACTAACATCCTATAGATCCACATGACCACATGAATCATTCATGTTCTCTGCACCAATTCGTTATCAGCTTTAGAGCGTTATTCATAATACCTGATATGATATTATCATATTTACCAGTTACTATAACTACTGAATCGTCCGCATAGCCAAGCCTTATTGGCAGCCAATCTAGACTGAGGTGTGTTTTGCTCGTTCCGTAATAAATTAAAAAGAGATCGGTTATAAACTGTTAAACTAAAAATAAAATAAAGATCTGGACGCTTAATAAATAAACCAACCCGTGAAAAAAATATTATATTTTCCGGTTTACTTAAAAAGAATAAATTAAAGTAAAATAAAAAGTGTTTAACAAAATAAATTGATTGAGTGGTTTGTTCATTACTTGTATTGTTGTTGGTGTACAAACATAATTCAACAAGTATATGAGTTTACCTACATCTCCATTAAATGAGAGGAGACTCAGTGTAAATGGTAGAAATGCTTATTTTACAATGAGCGTAGAGAGCAGTGTTGAAAATAAAATTGCAAAAAATTTAAATAATCCGCAATACAATAAAAACTATTTAAGTGCTAAACCTACCCCCTCGCCTTCTAAATGTTTTCCTTACTCTAAAAGAGTTTTTGCGCAAAATAAAACATCTAATGCTGTATCACCTACTTGCAGTTGTTTTCCAAGCAGTGACCCTAAAACTAGTAGTGAAAATTCGATCCCGCCTACTACTATGCTACAAAAAGTTCCATCTCCTATGAAGCTAACTCAAACTGTAGTAGGTACCCAGAAAATTAGAACCCCAGACATAAAAATGAAGCCTGTAAGTAGCAATGACAAAACAACTCCAAAATCTACCCAAATTGGTTTGGATATATATATTACGGTGATGAAGCGTCCTAGATCCTCGAAAACGGCCCCATCAGCTAAACATATCAGGGAGCAGAATACTGTAAAATCAGGTAATCGATTAGCCCATCTAGATAATGGGTCAGATGATCCAGTACCATCAGGTAAGAGCTTTAGACCTAGAGTATTAAAAAAACCGGCTTTTTAAAAAAACCGGTTTCGGTTTTCTTCGAAAAATCGAATTTAAAAAAAACCGGTTTCGGTTTTTGCAGAAAAAACCGGTCAACCGGTTTTTTCGGTTTTTTATTTTGAATAAAAAGCTTACATAATTTGTTAATTGTTTTTATTTAAAAAAAATTTAATAAGTATATAAAGTAATAAAAATATATATATATACAGTTATGTGCGAAAAAATAGGGACACTTGCATGCAACAAATTTGAAGTAAAAAAACACACATACTTTTGGGAAGAAACTTACAATATTATTTTTAGATTATAGTACAACAACAATTCTTTATTTTATGTAAAAATTCAAACTTTGTTTTTTGCAATTTAAAAAAACTACATTAAAAAGTATTATAATTTCCAATAGTCGCATGTGAAGAAAAATAGGGACAGTAAGAAAATGTTTTGAAATATTTATTTTATATTTTTTGATTAAAATATTTCTGTTTCATATTTTTGTAAATAAATGTACCAAGTATGGAGCCAAGGGTGAAAAAGGTATGGGATATAGAAAATCGGAACAGATTGCCATATGCATGAAATTTTCAAATTTTTTTTATGCCAGACTACTTTGTTGGTATTGTTTATCAATTCTAAGCCAAACAAAAGAAGACCTGATCACTATTAAGTCCTTAGAAAGCTGATTTACTATCGAAAATTGGAAATTATTTACAAATTTTAAGGACCATCGAAAGTTAAAGTTTGTTTTTTGGGATTTTTCAATTCACATTGCAATAATTAGTTGATAGTTTTAAAAGTAGATGTGTTTAGCTAACTGAAGGCATCAATGTTTTTATTTTAACATTTATAGTTTTTAATTGTCAGACGTTGAAAAAAGTTGTTGGTAATCTTTATTCTACTTAATTCTTAAAATAGCCTAAAAATACGAAAAAAAGTGATGATGCAAAATAAGATTTAAATGCATTTAATATTTTAAATGTCTTACTTATTTATCATTAAATTAACAAACAAGAGTTATTTGATCGTTTTCGCTTTAATTGTATCATTTATTATCCGGGTGCTTCGACTTAGGAATATAGTGAAACCGTACATATAATTTACTTGGTCTTGAAATTTAAAATTAGGTACAATTTGTAGAATAAATCTATAAATGTCATTATGTAGCTAAACACTTCTACTTTTAAAAACTATCAACTAATAATTGCAATGTGAATTAAAAACCCACAATAAACAAAATTAATTTTGCGATCCCCTTGAAAATTTGTAAATAATTTCCGATTTTCGATAGGAAATCAGCTATCTAAGGACTTTATAGTGATCAAGTCTTCTTTTGTTTGGCTTACAATTGATAAACAATACCAACGAAGTAGTCTAGCACAAAACAATTTGAAAATTCCATGCATATGGCAATCTGTTTCGATTTTCTATATCCCATACCTTTTCCACCCTTGGCTCCATGCTTGGTACATTTATTTACATAAATATAATACAGAGATGTTTCCATCTATTAGATACAATGACCACTATTTCATTTCCATTAAAAAAAAAATATATAAAATACTAATAATATTTCAAACCATTTTCTTACTGTCCCTATTTTTATTCACATTGGACTATAGGAAATTATAATACTTTTCAATGTTGTTTTTTCAATTGCAACAACAAAGTTTGAATTGTTGCTTAAAATGAAGATTTGTTGGTGTACTATAATCTAAAAATAATATTGTTAGTTTCATTCCAAAATGTATGTGTGTTTTTTTACTTCAAATTTGGTACATGCAAGTGTCCTTATTTTTTCGCACATAACTGTATATAATTTAATTTTTTTATTGTATTTCATTTCAACAAAAAATTTACTTAAAACCAATATTTTTTAATATATCTTAAAAGTTAATATTATAAAATTATATTCATATCAAATGAATGGAGATCATTAAGTTTGTAAATTGGGTAAAATTAGGTACGTTAGTAATTTGAACGTTTAAGTCGTTTGGCATTAACTAAGTTTTTTTTAATATTACATTTTAAATATGTAAAAAGAAAATCTATTTTTCAGTTCTAAAATAATATTTTAGAAATAATATGCAATTTAAATGTTTCGTTTTAAGACGATTTTTTTGTTTGCTTTTGATAAAGCTAGAAGTGGAAAATACTCTTTCACTAATAGTAGATATTGGACAAATAGTCAAAAGACAATTATATAAATTTTCCAACTTTTCAGTTCTATTGTCGCATTTAACAATATATATGAAATCATCATATAAAGTCTCGTTTTTAGGATTTTGAATACTCTATTGTGTTATTTAGATCAGAAATTAAACTATTTGAACTTGGAATATCCAAAGTTAAGTCTTCATCGGAATCTATCAGACTTACATCTAAATCTTCATAACCAAACAAACGATTATAAGTGTTCGATAAAAATAAAAGAGACCAAGTAACCCAGTTGGTGATGTAATTAAAAAAACCGGTTAACCGAACAAAATGACCGGTTTTCTTCGAATTTACAAAATATTCGAAACCGATCGGTTTTTCAAAATAAAGAAACCGGTTGACCGGTTTTCAGTTTCGGTTTTTGAATACTCTATTTAGAGCACTGCCGGTATACCTTAGAGAGCAAAACTCAAACGATTTTATAAGGAATCTGATTAATATTATCGGCGAAAAATCGTTTCACGTTATCCCCCTTAAAAGAGGTAATATCCCAGAAACGAAAATCCAAATATATAGTTAAGATAACTTCTGAAAATTGATAAGTTATTTTGAAACCCGTAAAAAAACTTTTACACTTATCAATTGAAGAGCTGTAAAGGTCTGCAAGTAGTGATTAAAGGTGTTGACTCTAGTGTTGACCCATCAGAGATAAAAGAGGCTCTGGAAAATGACGGCTTTAAAATAAAGTCTGTTGTAATATAAAAAATAGGGAAAAAATACCCCAGCCTTTATTTCGTATTGAGCTAGAGCCCGGAGATATAAACTTGAGAAAGGGCCAGAGTCACCCAATATATGGAATCGGGTTCCTTCTGTATAAAAGAGTTTCTATTGAAGAACCCCACAAGCGTTCAGGCCCCGTTCAATGTCATAACTGCCAAGAATTTGGTCATACTAGGGCATATTGTAAGCTTCCATCGGTCTGCGTGGTTTGCGGCGAATTGCACTAGTGATTGCAAAAGGCCTTCATCCGGTAAGACCGCCAAAAAATGTAGCAATTGTGGCGGAGGCCACACAGCTAATTTTAGGGGCTGTCCTGTATACTCTTCGGAGATACAGTCTAATGCCGGGGCAGTATCATTCGCAGACGTTCTACGACCCCGTCAACAACCCTTTACTCAATACATCCGGCCAAACTCAAACCCTGTTAAAGATTATCAGTCTTACGCAAGTGTTGTGAACCCTAAAGCACTACCTCAAGCTCAAAATGTTTATTTTAGTAGACTCGAAGCTACTATTGATTCTCTTGTGCAAACTATAAACAACTTTACGAACTCTATGAACAACATGATGCAGGAGATGATACGGATGCAATCTACTTTATTGCAGGCTGTGTTAGGCAAACCATGAACTGTCTAAAAATATGATATTGGAACGCGAACGGCATTCGCCCCTCGTAGCTCTTACTCAATCCGAGGATACACGTTGTATGATACAAAAGATCGCAGAAGCAGAGCATGTGGTGGCTCAGGCATATTAATTAAAACTCGATTAAAGCATTATCTTATGTGTGATTTTTTCGAAGATTATCTTCAAGCTACTACAATATGTGTATGAACCTAGTTATCTCATCAGTTTATACTCCCCCGAAATTTAAGATATCTGAAAATCAGTTTACATCTTTTTTAACTCATTAGGTTCACGCTTTCTGGCAGCTGGCGATTATAGTGCTAAGCACACATTCTGGGGGTCACGCCTCATTACATTAGAAAATAAAGTAAATAATCTCCAATGTCAAGAGGGTCCAGTACGAATTATTCAGGAAAGTTCTGGTAGAGCAAAGTCCCCTACTTTTGATGGTAGCATACCATTTAATGTTTTTAAGTTCCAGTTCGAGACAGTTGCCGCCAGAAATATGTGGAACATCGAAGAAAAAGCTATAGAGTTGATTCTGACCTTAAAAGGAAACGCTGCAGAAATTCTAGAAAGTGTGCCAATCACCTGCAGAAATAATTATGACGACATAATGGTGGCACTGCAGCGAAAGTATGGTGGCGAACACAAAAATGAAATTTACCGAATGGAACTTAGAGGTAGACTTCAGAAAGCAAATGAGTCGTTGCAAGATTTTGCAACAGAAATTGAACGGCTGGTGCAGTTGACTTATCCGGGCGAAAATCATTCATTCTTAGATCAGTTCAAAATTGAAACATTTGTGAATGGAATTCGGGATTCTGATGTGAGACATGCGGTGTGTGCTACGCAGAAATCGACTTTCGCTGAAACTGTCTCATTCGCGCTGGCCCAAGAGACTGCGAAGGTGATTTCCAAGCCACAAATATTCAAGGTGCTTAACCTCGAAGTAACTGCTGAAAAGGATATAAGCACAAAGTTAACAGATGCAGTTATGAAGGCATTAGGTGAAAAGCGAAGCAAACCAAAGGATAAATGCTACAACTGCGGTAAAGTGGGACACTTTGAGCGAAACTGCAAAGCACCCAGAAAAAGCCTTCGAGCCGATCAGCAATCACCTCAAGAGTCACCGTTAAACTAAAAAGAGCTAGCACTACGGGGCACGAGCTAGCTCCCACAACCTATGGCCCCACAATCTATATCAATAGCACAGCAGGGGAAAAGCAATCTTACTGCTTATGGGTGCATCAACGGACAAAAGCACATTTTAACTATGGATACAGGAGCATCACAGTCCATCATCAGGCCCGATATAATTAGAAAGCCAGTTGAACCATTGCACGGGGTAAGTTTGCGAACAGCTACTGGAGAGCAGGCTTCTGTCTATGGTAAGGTTATGGTGAAACTAACAATTGCCAACAAAAGCGTCAGTCACGTATTTATAGTTGCCGATATTGTGGACGAAGTAATTATTGATGCAGATTATATGATTTGTCACGGCATTAACCTGCATATGGGGCAAAAAGTTATGATTTGCAGAATGTTGAAATACCCCTTTGTGTTGGATATAACCGCGAGGATCAGGTAAGAAAGCTAGTTACCATCAGCGACCAATAACTACCAGCACGGGCACAAACTTTATGGGTGCGTATGGAGGGAGATTGTGAGGACAGCAGCTTGTGGGTGGTAGAACCATCAGAAATAAAAAGTGACATTATAACAGCAAAAGCTCTCGTAAAAACCAGCAAAGACAAAAGAGTTCCTGTAAGAATACTGAACCTATCAAATTCTGAAAAAGTTGTCCGAGCGAATTCTGAAATAGCCAAATGTACTGCGCCAGAAGCAATAATCAGTTGGGAAAAGAACTTGGAACCATCCAGTGCGTCCGATAAAGATCGAGAGATGCTGGCAGAATATGTGGAAAATTGGGTAAAAGAACTGGCGCCGCCTGATAGAAATAAAGCCAAACAGCTAATCAGGAAATACGGCTCTATCTTCGCCATGAAAACCCAAAGTCAAGGAAGAACGGCAATTGTAAAACACCGAATAAATACTGGTGAAGCGAGGCCAATAAAGCAGGCGCCCAGAAGTATTCCTCTAGCAAAACGAAATGAAGTAAAGGAGTAAGTCAACGAAATGGAGTAGTGGAGTAATCGAACCATCTTCTGGAGCTCGCCTATAGTTTTAGTTAAGAACCTTGATGACATAATTGTCATGGGAAAAACTTTCGATGAACACCTGAAAAACTAAGCGGAAGTTTTAAGGCGAATATCTGCAGCTGGACTCAAGCTTATCGCAAAGAAATGTACACTGTTCCAGAGGAAAGTCAAGTATTTAGGGCACCGCGTAACTGCAGAGGGTATATCAACTGATGACGATAAGATTCGGGCTGTAAAAGATTGGCCTCGCCCGAAAAATCTGCACGAGTTGCGCAGCTTTCTAGGTTTCTGCACATACTACCGACGATTTGTACCAAATTTTACCAGTCTGGCTGCGAGTCTACATGAGCTGACTAAGAAAGCGCGACCATTTCATTGGGGTGAAGCCCAAGAACAAGCATTCCAAAGGCTCAAGAAGTTATTATGCACGGCACCGCTTCTTGGATATCCTGTGGCCGGGGAAAAATTTGTGCTAGATAGCGATGCAAGCGGACACGGAATAGGAGGTGTGCTTTCGCAGGTGATAAATGGCACCGAAAAAGTCATAGGCTATTACAGTCGAGTACTTTCGAAAACCGAAAGGAACTACTGCGTAAACGGCGGGAACTCTTGGCGGCGGTAGAATGTGTAAAGCACTACCACAAGTATATGTACAGTCAGCACTTCCAACTTAGAACCGACCATTCTGCACTAAGGTGGCTGCTGGAATTTAAACAACCGGAAGGGCAGCTAGCTCGTTGAATTGAACGACTTCAAAGCTATGATTTCAGCATCAAGCACAGGAAAGGCATAAAACATTGCAATTCGGACGCCCTTTCAAGACGCCCCTGCAATTTAGAGTGCAAACATTGTTCGAGGGCTGAAGGAAAAGAGTGCATCGTTGATATAAGACTAACGCATATTGAGTCAATGAAGCCTGGTCAGCGGCGCAACAAAATGACCCCATACTGTCAAAAATTATGTCAGCCAAAGCAGAGGACAGGAGGCCTACCCGTGGACAAATATCAGCTGAAAGTCCGCTAATGAAGGCGTATTGGACTCAGTGGAACAGTCTACAGGTAATTAATCACTGTTTATACCGTATATAGGAAAGTGCGGATGGCAAAACTGAGACAAAGCTTATTGTGGTGCCGTCAAGCAAAATAGACGTAGTGTTAAAAGAGTTCCATGACGGTCCCAGTGGTTGTCATCTCGGTGTCACTAAAACCCTAGAGAAGTTAAAACAACGATTCTACTCGGTCGGCTGCCAGCAAGCTGTAAGCGACTGGATATCAAATTGCGCGCAATGCATCGCAGCTAAAGGACCAGTAAGGAGAAGTCGTGGGCAACTTCAACAATACAACTCGGGTGCCCCATTTGAGCGGATAGCAATGGATGTAGCAGGCCCTTTCCCCGTCAGTGATTCCGGAAACCGCTATGTTCTGGTGGTGATCGACTATTTCAGTAAATGGCCTGAGGTATACGCTATACCGAACCAGGAAGCCAGAACGATAATAAGCGCATTTGTGAACAACTGGGTGTGCCGCTACGGTGTTCCATTAGAAATACACTCTGACCAGGGAAGTTGTATGAGTTGTATGGAATAAGAAAGACAAGAACCACCCCGCTGCATCCACAATCTGATGGTATGGTCGAAAGATTCAATTGCACTTTAGAGGAATACTTAAGAAAAGTGGCCAGTGCAAATCAGAAGGACTGGGACGAACACATCCCTAAATTTCTGTTGGCATACACATTGGCTGTTCACGATTCTACCTCCCAGACACCTGCAAAAATAATTTTCGGAACGGAACTTAAATTGCCTGGCGATTTAGAATTTAGAGTGAAGCCCGCCGCTATGGATAAAGACAATGCTTCCCAGGAACAAGAAGACCTTAACGAGCTTCATGAGCTTGTACGCAATCGAATTAAAATAGTCAGCGATAAGATGATGGCGAGGTATGTAGGGCAGCAAATTCTGAAGGATTTAATGAGGGTCAGCTGGTTCTACTTTTTAACCCGCAACGAAGAGTGAATGATGTGGAATACAGAATACAGAACGATCAGAGCCCAAGGTCAAAAATGAAGGTTGTTCATCTGGAACGACTAGCCAACTATGGAAAAGAAATAGCTATGTCTGTTCGGGACGAGCAGGCTTAAGTGGGCGGCAGTGTTACACGAAATTTCTACACCTAGAAATTTCTTCACACTATTTTTAACAGCTGGAAAAATCTAGTGTCGTAATAAACTAGAAATAACTAGAATACCTGACTACTCATATAAATACTGGTACTCGATGACGCAGTAGTTCAGTTTATAATTAAAACGCAGAGTGTGAAGAACTAAAGTGTGGCTAACGTTTAGTCTATCTAAATCGTGTAACTAAAGTGTGCTATTAAAGTGTATATCTGTAATTTTTAGTGCCTGTTATAAATAAATAGAGCTATAAATAATTTCAAACAGTGTTTATTATTTGCAATATAGAAAGAACTCGATTTATTTAAAAGGTAAATAAATCAACGATTTATAAAGGGTAAAATCGTAACAATATATTGCCATCTAATACACACAATTTACTCGAAAGCTATATAACAAATCGAAAATTTATAGTTAAGGAAAGCGATTTTATAAGCACTCTACAAAATATACATGCCGGTGTTCCACATGGTAGTATATTGGGACCACTTTTGTATACCCTATATACCTGTGACATGCCAACGAATAGTGACACACATACTTCCACATTTGCCGATGACACGGCGACTCGAATTTTACAGAATCACGTTTGTTAATTAGAAGTGTGACTAAATCAGTGGAAAATAAAGGTGAATGAGCAGAAATGTGTTCATATTACTTTTACGTTAAGAAGAGAAACTTGCCCTTTGATCCAAATAAATAATCAGAACATACCCCAACATACAAGTGTCAAATATTTAGGCATTCATCTTGATCGTCGACTCACGTGGAAGAATCATATAGATGCAAAATTATTTCAGATAAAATTAAAAATCATTGAAATCAATTGGTTAATCGGAAGAAACTCTAGACTCAGCCTCGATTGTAAATTATTGCTGTACAACTCGATAATAAAACCCATTTGGTGTTATGGAGTTCAACTCTGGGCAACGGCCTCCCATTATAATGTTCATAGAATTTAAAGAAAGCAGAACAACATTTTACGATTAATAACACGAGCTCCCTGGTATGTAAGAAATTCAAATATACACTCAGATTTGAATGTTCCTCTAGTTAAAGATGAGGCCGTGAAATCTACCCAAAGCTATTTAGGTAAACTGGAGACTCATCCAAATGAACTAGCGCGTAATGTACTTGGAAATCGCGGCCACCAGCATCTGTGAAGGAGGGCCACAGCCGACTTGGCATACTAGTACAAAGGACCTATGCTTTGAGAAAAATTTAAATAATACATGAATAGATGATATGTCGTCTGGCACTGGCTGGATTAAGTAGCTTAGTTTTTAGCTTTTAAGATTTGTAAAACCTATTGTTAGTTCTCTATTTTTAAGTGAAGTTTCAAAAAATAAATGAATTCGAAATAAAAGCCTACCTAACTTTTGAAGCAGGTCGTCTATGACCAAAGAAGTGGAGTCAAAACTGCTCCTTGTGGGCAGCCTTTAACCTCATTAATCGTCATAGAGGTGTTGCCTAACGTAGTAGTTATTTCCCTACTTCCTACCATGTTCCTGATCCAATTACTAGTTGTTAAATCAACGCCCCTGTGCTGGAATGAAAGTGTGATCGTGTTATAGCCTGTGTTATAAAAAGCACCTTCATTATCAAGAAAAGCACAAAGTGCTATTTCCCCAACACTAATAGCCTTTTCTATCCTCGCCACAAGACAATGAGTATCATGCAGGGGACAGAGTTTCAAAGTAGTAGACCTAATATGAAGATCTAGTAATCTTTCCATAGTCTTTAAAAGAAAAGATGTAAGACTAATAGTTATATATGATTTCAGCAGCTCTTTGGATCTATTCCCAGTCTTTGGAATTAAAGCAACATTGACCTTTCTCCAGGAGAAAGTTATGTGTCCCATTATAAAACTGGATCCAAATAGAGAAACGAGTGCCAGTAGTAGAGTACCAATACCATTTTTAAAAAGTGCAGGAAAGATACCATCGCCACCTGTTGCACTTAAGGGAGCAAAGGATCTAATGACTCATCTAACCTTATCTGGGTCGAAAATGACACGATATAACTTAGGTGCGCATCTACAGGGAACAAAGGAGTCGGTTGGATTGTTACATTCCTTGCAATCACTTAAGATTGATTCAGGGAAATGAACTTTCAGCAGTAGCTCCAGTGCTTCCTTTTGATCCTTTGTATAAACACCATCAGTCCCCTTTAAGAAACTGATATCACAGGAAGACGAACTAGTAAGAGCGATGTGCAATCTAGCAGCTGTGGGAGTATCTTTTATCAGTCAGAGATCTCCTATACACATCCCAATTCTTGTTACGTTACCCATTTTTAATTAATTTCCTAACCTCCTTGAGCATATTTATCACATTATAAATTGAAAATTATTCCCTTGGCAATAACTTACCAGTTGCCTAACCTCTTGAGAGGTATTGATACATTAGGGTGGGTCAAAAAAAAACTTGCACCGGTCACCCCTAGAATTAAAGATTATGTGAAGACGATCCCAAAAAAATTTTTTTTACCCACGCCCCTTAACCTCGCGCTTTAAGTTTTTTGTTTCCTGTGACTCTATTTATAGTCCGTAACGTGTGATATATCATTGTTCTTATAATCGTAACGTGTGTTATATCATTGTTCTTATAATGACAACAGCTACATTTTCTACCTCTATCACTTTGGACTCCGACGTCAAATTCAAGAAGTCACTTCTGGAATCTCGGTTTCAACCCTCTTAATTTCCATTTTTCCTTTTTTTTTAAATTCCATGAAATTTTGTCTTTTATATTTTTATTCACAAACAAAAAAGTTACAGAAGTTGTAAAAAAAATTAATTTGACTTTATGCAAACATTCGTTAACAATAAGCTTTGGTTTTTAGTGAACTTGTGTGCTTTACTGTTTGTCCATTTTTTAAGTTCTTTCGTTTTACTCATTTTTCTATCAAATATTCTATATTCTTCTTTCTTAAAAGTATAAAAAACTAAAAGCGCGGGGTCAAGGGGCGTGGTAAAAAAACATTTTTTTTCAGATCGTCTTCACATAATCTTTAACTCTAGGGGGTGACCGGCACACCTTTTTTTGTATGGAGTGCGACCCACTCTAAGGTACATCACCTGCATAGTACGCAGAAGCGCAAAGGACTTCTCTCGTCCCCTGTGCCGTTGGGACCTCAAAAATGGCCGACACCAAATCCCGCTGGATGAATTCTGGAATGAGAAGAAAGTTAATTAATTTGTTAACTAAAATCGCCTTTCTAGGAGTAGTTACTCCATGATGGCATAATAACCTACCTGATTCACGTTGGAGACCCAGGATCTTACCTAAGGAGATTGCAGCCAGTCTCTGCAGCTGTGCTCTCGGTCGCTCTTTTCCTTAGACCTCTTCAGGTCTCCTTGGGCAACTCCTTTTTGGGGTTTTCGAGAAAATTTACTAAATCGTCGTTATCCGGCTTTTCCCCTTGCAGCGCTGCTAGTGGAGTTACCTTCATCCGTAGCAACCCTTTGCGGTTCCTTGTTTCCACCTGCAACAGTGGTAAGAAAAGCAGCCTTTTCTGGTTCCATGTTTCCACCAGCGACTGTAGGGGGAGTCGCAGCCTTTTTCGTGTCGTTTACTGGTATAAGAAGATTTAGGAGTTGACCATGTTCTTCCTTATGATTACCTTCCAGTTTCTCGCATTTATGTCATTCTAAATGGCTATTAAGGCCAGCATCTTTTCGTTCGGAGTATCCAAACTATGTGGAAAGCAGCCCCGAACAAAGTATGAGCGAGGAAACTCAACTACTTCCACATAGTTTACCTAGAATTTACATTTCCCCCTGACAGACGTGACGTTTTCCTGTCTGTCTGTTGCAACAAGCGGCCATGAGCCACCCAGTTCGAGGAAATCAGCCTTCAAATTATGGATGAAATCCATTGCCATGCTCCAACGTAGTGTTAATAATAGCTTCCGAGCTATTTGCACAGAGCTAAGTGGATTATTGCCTACGTCGCTGGTTACAAAACCAACCTTTACCATACCCACGAAATGGCTGTTTTTGTGCTGCCAGACATGTTGTTTGTTGTTTTGGAGTTTTTACCCGTTCGTACTGGTTTACCATCCGATAGTTCACGTTTCGTACTGGCTCTCTTCTTATAAGGAGCTTTTGCAAATTTTAATGCCTGGTCACAAGCAAGCCCATCAGATAAAGCCCGCTTAAAAGGACTTTTTTCGGCAGAAGTCATCTCGACAAACAGTAATCCCGCACGGACATTCAGTTTGTCAAAGTATTCTTCTATTGTCGTGTTCGGAAATCTCAGTTTGGATTCTAAACTCTGAAATAGAGTAGAATAATAAAATATATAAAAACTCTTCTTTGTTTTCCCCCACCAGCGGTAAGAAACTTAGTTGTTTAAAATAAATATACAGAACAAGAAGTGTATAAAAGGCGTATCCGAGGCTTAAACATCGGAAAATGAATATCACAAGCGTATCCAAGGCTTAAACATCGGGAAAGATTTGTAGAAGGTGTAAAATAAATAATAAAATAAAGAAAAATCAGCAATATGTCTTGGCGAAGAGTGCACAACTCTGCGAGAAAAAATTGCAGAAGGAAGAATTTGGTCATCAGAGATCAACGAGAAAAAACGATTGAAAAAAATACAAGCAGAGTTTGTAACAATTTACAAAAAATTAATCGCATTGAGAATAGATGACGGGCAATATTTAAAAAAAATTGTTTGAAGCTATTAATACAGTAATTGAAGAAGCATTTTAGATCCTACATCAAAACGACTAAGGGGAGGAACATCTCTAAATAGCATTAGCCTCTTAGGAAGATATAGAAAGAAACACCAAAGATGAAAACCCCAAAACAAAAATTTAAAAGAAAAATAAATAGTCTACAATGGATGAGGCACATGAGGAAAATAACTTCCAAGAAATTAAGAAAGAGTATACAAACATGAGCAAAGTAATTGAGAACGATGAAGCAGGAGAAGAGGAATTTGAAAACGTTGCTCGTAAGTACAGGATGACTCCAAAACAAATATTAGTTGCACTGTAAAAAGCTGAGGCAAAACCATTTTTGATTTCAGTAATACTGGAGGACATAAAAATTCCAGTGTTTTTTGGTAACGTAACTGAATGGTCATCATTCCACGACCTTTTTAAAAGTCTCGTTCATAATCAACATAATTTGAAAAATTATGTAAGAGGGGAGGCTGGAAGACTTATCCACCACTTGAAAGTGACGGACGCTAATTATGAAGCAGAATGGAATATATTGAATTCGAGGTATGAAAATAAAAGACTTATATTTACAACACAAGTGGATAAGATCTTGGATCAGACAATGGTGATACTGAATCAGCCTACAGTGTAAAACAATTGTTGGATACAACAGATAAATGTGTTCAGGCACTAAAAGGGCTAAATATAAAGATTGATGATGCTGAACCTTTTTTTCAGGAATAATCGTCCGCAAATTAGATAGAGATGGGATACGTCTATATTAACAAAGCGCAATATCAAGCTCTGGAAGCATATAGAAGCCAAAAATGCAACAAGGCAAATCAAAAACAGTCAATTTTGTTTCATATATCACAAAGCAATTGTGATTATTGTAAACTAACAGGTCATAAGCTGGTAAACTGCAAAAAGTTCCAAGCATGTGGAGAGAAAATAAAAATGGTCCTATAAAAGAATATAAACTAACAATTGTATGTTGGATTCGCAACAATAAAAATAAAACAAATTCGTGAGAATTCATGGAACCATATTAGCAGCAGCAAAAATCCCGTCGATGTAGCATCAAGACGCATTGCTCCAGAAAAACTTTTGCAACATAAGATGTGGTGGAACGGACCACCATGGCTATTGAAAAGTGGGCTTCAAACTGAAAAACAACGAGTACCAGAAAAAACAATTATTACAGTAGCAAGAACATTTTATAAGGCCGTTACCAGCTAAAATAGTCAACTATGCAAAGTTGGAAGGAATAGTAGCGTATGTGCAGCGGTTCGTAATAAAACAAAAGAATTTTGAAATAAAACCTTACCTAACAGTGAAGGAACTACAACTAGCGCATCAAATATTAACAATACGAAGATTTTCCTGAAAAGTAAATTGGCGACGCTAAACACGTTAAGAGTTAGAGGAAGATTCTTCGTTGATCACAACCAGAAACATCAATTAGTTCTTTATACATCAAAATTAATTGAGCTCTTGGTTGAACACATACATACAAAAAATTACATGGAGGTAATTGAGTGATGGTGTGCACATTAAGAAGAAATTATTGGATTATTGGAGCCAAAAATATTATCAAGAAATGTATAAGATTTTGTACCAAATGTTCACGATACGATACAATCAACATATGAGAAGTCAAATAATTCCCATTATCAATAATCCCATTTGTTTACCTCCACTGGAGTCGACTACACAGATCATTATCAAATGAAGTGTTCTAACGGGCGAGGTCAAAAAGCATAGCGATATTAGTCTGTCTGTCTGTCTACAAAGGCCAATCATTTGGAAGCGGATATGACTGCGGAATGCTTTCTGGCAGTATTAAGACGATTTTTCAGTAGAAGAGGAAAAGATAAGGCCATTTACTCTGATAATGGTACATATTTCATTGCAGCATCTAGACGCCTTGACAAAGACTTCAAAAAGGCAATACAAAATAATGCAGAAGTAGCACCAGTATTAGCGGCAGAGAAAATAGAGTGGAAATATATTCAACCGGCAGCTCCTCACTTTGGAGGAATTTGGGAAGCAGGAGATAATTCTATAAAACATCACGTGAACCGGACAATTAGTGTCGTAGAGCTAACATATGAAGAAATTAGTACACTGTTAGCACAAATTGAAGCAATCTAAATTCAAGACCGTTATACGCCCTTGGTAGCAGTCCAAAAGACGTAAATACATTAACTCCAAGACATTTTCTTATTGGGTATCCGATTATCGACATCGTTGAGCCAATATCCGAATCAGTGGTATCTTCTTTAAATAAATGGAAGCAAGATTTTTGGAAACGATGGAAGGAAGAATACCTAACAACATTACAGCAGCGTTATAATGGAAACACCCACAATAAAATGTAGAAAAGGATAAGGTAGTATTAATAAAACATGAGGGGGACTCATCCTTGTAAATGGCCTTTGGGAAGAATAATAGAAGTCCACAAAGGAGAGAATGGTAAAGCACGGGTAGTTATATTAAAAGTTCAGAATGGAAATATCAAACTTCCTATACATAAACTTTGCCCTTTAATGACTTTCAATGTTCTTCGGAAAATGAGAAGTCTGAAAGTAATATTACAAAGGTCTCAGCAATGAATATTATTGGTAAACAGAATATAATTTGAAATAAACCTTGGCTTGTCTTACTATTACTAATGATAATGGCACAAGTGCAGGAACTATTGGATGTTCCAAGTATGGAACCATTGAAGCAACAGTATCTACAATTGATAAACAAACAGCGATGTATTTTTACAATATCTGAAAACTAGACGTGGTTAACTCCAAATGGAACCCGGTTATATGTTACGACTGATACTCATACTTTGAAGAGGTTATTGGAATTCAAACTTCATTAAGAGAGTTGGGAAGGACGTGTTTAAAACTAAACTATTATGAAGAGGTATGTAATCAAATGTCGAATGTGATGAATCACAGATTCAATTTCTTAAAGCTGAACAATGAGTTGCTTATCAGCCGTGAAAGCACAAAAAGGGCACCATTTGAATTTGTTGGATCTCTCTACCATATAATTTTTGGAATGATGGATGCTGAGAGCAGAGCACAGATGGAGGAAAATATCAAAAACCTTTTGGATAACCAGGAAGATTTGGCGCAACTAGCCAATCAACAAACATCTATAATAAACTCCACAGTAAACATAGTGAAGAAAACAAAGGACAAAGTCAATGATAACTTTCAGATAATGTCAAAGCAGCTACAACAATTTTATGTTAATATATCAAAGGCCCAAGATACCAAAAGACTAACGTTAGCGTTTCAAATACTTGTAAAGCAGCTATACATGATGATTGATGATTGCGAACCACACAAATGTCTATTATTAATTTACTTATCGATATTAATCATGGCCATATCAATCCACAGCTTTTAAAATACGCTTAATTGCAGTAAGAATTAGACAAAATTCAAGGGCAGTTACCAGGAAAACTTACTCTCACAGGAAAGGCATCTGGAATGGCCTTAAAAGAAGTATACAGCCTATTGATGGGTAAAGGTATTATATTAGATGGAAGGTTAATAATCAAAGCGAAAATTCATCTCTTAAATATTGAATCGTCAGATGATATAAAAAATAATAATACCAATGATTGAAGCGGACTATGTTATATGCAATGTAGAATATAGTGTCTATAAATGATGTCTCAGACAGATTTAAACAATTGCAAAAAAATTTTAGAAAAATACATGTGCAATAAAAACTGGGCATAGATACCCGCTAGAAATAAGGCATGTGAAATAGCAGCTCTAAAGGGTTTAAGTAAGATCGACTGCAAATTTAAGCAAATCGAAAACAAAAATGATTGGTATAAACTCTGGGAAGAGAATTGCTGGCTATACAGAGTGATCGAAGATTTAGACATAAATGTAAATTGTGACAAGGGTCTAGTAAACTAGCTAAATCTACCAGCTTAAGGCATTTTGACACTTAAATCTGGATGTACTGCGAGCTCCCCACGAATTTTTTTAAAGGCGTCAAAACAACTGAGTTCAAACGTGCACTTCACAGAAGCATCATGTGGAACAAAAATATGAGTGAACTTACCTCTTGGCATAGTAAGCCACTGAAGGTTCACATTTCTAACTTCTTAACTCGACGACTTGTCCATGCAGCTGAACAAGCATCAATAAACACAAATCGTGCTAAGAGAACTGCGCTTCCATGCAAACAGTGGGCATTCATCTCTAATCATCGTACTGGTAATATTAATAATTATGTTAATAATTGTCGTTAAAGCTAGGTACTGTACAAGAAGGTCGAGAGTACAAATAGTTTTCGCAGTCCCTACCGCACTTTCCAGCCGGCAGAATGCTCAAATTTGAACATGTATACATATTATATTGTAATCTGTATTTAGTTTTATGTTTGTTAGGGATCGTGATTTTTGTATTTTCAAAATAAACCCTTGTTTATCTTAGTATAAGTATACCAACATTTGTAAGATGATAAGTGAAATATTATAAACACATTAACATGTGGTATCAATTTACGCCAGACATATAATTAATTTGTCTGTACTTACATTGTAGTTCCAAAATAGTTTTAAGATTTCAACATTAGTGTATAAGGAACCTAATTTTTTGAAATAAATCAGCACTTAAAAGAGTATTCAAGTGTAATTATTTACACCTATGATCGAAGTATATATCCGTAATGTGATACCACTAAGACGGTGCAGACACTACAGCTGTTAAACCTGATCTCAGCCAAGCACCGTCTCGACATCATACAGGACAAAGACTGTGGTACTAGTTTACCAGCCAGCACCCACTCTGGAGGGTTTGGAAGAGGATTTGCGATCAAATAGAAACACTTCTTTTCTAATATTGTTTCTTCATTTTGTATATACTGGGTTCAAAAGTAAGGTTAAATAAAACACAAAGCTATGATTTCGATGAAACTTATTTCATTATAATGCATGGAACCTGCCATTACGTACGTCATTTAAATGACCGCCTGTAGATTGGTTGCAGCAGTGGATCCTTTTAAGGTAGTCTTCGACCACTTTTTCGTACAGTTCGGGCGGTTTCTCGGCGATAACTTGACAAATGTTGGTTGTCAAATGCTCCAACGTTAGGGGATTATCCGCGTAGACACGATCTTTGACGTAGCTCCGCAAAAGCAAACTAACGGCGTCAAATTGCATGATCTTGGTGGCCAATTGACGTCACCAAAACGGGAAATTACGCGTTGTGGAAACTTCCCATGCAATCAATTGCTCAAGCCAAAATTAGTCGTGTTGTATGGTTCCTGGCACCGTGTTGTTGAAACAACATATCGTCCACTTCATAATCTTCAATTGCAGGTCAAATTGATAGGCCCAATTGCTGAGAACGAAGTGGAACCGACATTTTGTATATACTGGGTTCAAAAGTAAGGTTAAATAAAACACAAAGCTATGATTTCGATGAAACTTATTTCATTATAATGCATGGAACCTGCCATTACGTACGTCATTTAAATGACCGCCTCTAGATTGGTTGCAGCAGTGGATCCTTTTAAGGTAGTCTTCGACCACTTTTTCGTACAGTTCGGGCGGTTTCTCGGCGATAACTTGACAAATGTTGGTTGTCAAATGCTCCAACGTTAGGGGATTATCCGCGTAGACACGATCTTTGACGTAGATCCGCAAAAGCAAACTAACGGCGTCAAATTGCATGATCTTGGTGGCCAATTGACGTCGCCAAAACGGGAAATTACGCGTTGTGGAAACTTCCCATGCAATCAATTGCTCAAGCCAAAATTAGTCGTGTTGTATGGTTCCTGGCACCGTGTTGTTGAAACAACATATCGTCCACTTCATAATCTTCAATTGCAGGTCAAATTGATAGGCCCAATTGCTGAGAACGAAGTGGAACCGACAAGTTCGGATTATCCGCCACACTTTCACTAAGAGAAGCGATATTTTCCGCAGTGCGCACATAGCGATGATGCACGGGCCTGACCACATCTGTAACGTTTCCAGTCTCTCCATAATCACCCCGTAATGTTTGAAAAGTGGCCACGCTATAACCACCCCTTTTGTAGTAAATTTTAACTATATTTACGCCTTCTTCGGTTGTAAAACGAGCCATTTTCGTAAATGGCAAAATTTCACTAAATAAATGACACTTCAGATGAGAGATATTTAACAGCTGACAGCCTTGCCAGACCGGCGGTTTTAAAACCACTAACTGGATAACCCGGTTCTAAGGCCCGTTATTATAACTTGCCTTTAAGGCGCGTGTTAGTTAAAAGTAACTTTAGATAAAGTGACCTTCAACTAGGTTTTCCTTATAAAATTAAATTACATTTTTTGAAAATATGGCTTTACCCGATCAAAAACCGATTACTTTTTACATATTAAATAGTTCTTAAAAATTCGTATTGGCAACGACGTATATTTATTTATGTACTTACAACAGACAAACAAAAAATAAAATTTTTTCGATTTGTTTAAAAAATTAAAAATTTTGTCGCAAAATATTTTAAATGTCGACGCCGACACCGAACGGCGAAATAAACCAAACAACATGGAAACGGTAAAAAAACTACACGGCAACTACACTACAAAGCAGAAAAGTTGGCAACCTCAAATGCTAAAACCTTGCGTTATAGGGTGATTCCGTAAATATTTCATATGTCACATCTAAATATTCAACTCTAGCATATTTAGGATAGGGAGAGTCACATAAAGGTTAATTTTCCTAAAGGTAGATACAAAAATTTACCTAAATATAATTTTGATATAAGTGACTCAACCTGTGCTAAATATATTAGAGTAACATATTCGAACGTAGCAAATTTTCACGTAGTTACATTATATCTCCGTTTTAAGGGTATTTCCCCCTTTTCACGATAAAGATAGAATATGCCCACACATTGAGGAGTTAGGAGGTTAGTTCCACAAAAATGTTCCTCCTAATTTTTAACAGGAAATCTTAAAAAATATTTTTCTTTTGTTGTAATAAAATGTTAAATACAATTAGCTTGAATACGATTCTTGTTTAAAATTGCAACGTTGAGGAAAATTTCTTTAAATATTTGCTAAATAATTTTGCTAAGGAAAAATTTATAATGAAAGCGTTATTTACATAGACTTTTGCGAATACCCAGTGATTTATCGTTCCAATTGTAATTTATGACTGGGTAGTATAGAAAATTTAGAATTAACATCTGTTCCAAAACCCTAATGTACTAAATACTTAAACTATGAGTGGAAAAGGCAAATAACAGTAATTTTAGGACAGGACCAAACCAATGCCATTTGAAAGTATCGCTACGTGGTGGTATTCTTCTGCAAAATTGAAGATCTTATTATGTGTGCCTACTTTGTTGAAATATTGCAAAAATTAAAAACTGCATTGCAAAGAAATTAAAAAATGCAGAAAATTAAATGATTTTTAAATGCGTTTAAATGAAGATTGATAAATCAGGAAAGTAGTTAAAAACTTATGTGTTTATAACGGTAAATATGTATCTTAAGTTTTTTTCATTTTTGAACGCGATGCTCCACGTCTTAGCGTGGTCCGATTAAACCCAAATTTTGAGCACCGGCGCACCTTAAATGTTTTCCATGCAACAAAAAAAAAAAAAAAAAACGTTTTTGTAAATATTCAGTTTTTATACAGGTATAGAATTTTAAAATGGAATAAAACAAAGATGAATTTTTTCAATTGACATGAAATTTACTTAATTCTGGAGGTCCAATTTTCCAACATTTGTGGCCGTATTTTGGCAATAACGCGACGAATGTTGTTCTCCAAGTCGTCAATCGTTTCGGCGTAGACTAGCCACTTAACATATCCCCACAGAAAATAGTTTAGCGGCGTTAAATCGCACGATCATGGAGGCCACTTTACGGGTCCGAAACGTGAAACTATGAGGTAACCAAACACTTCCTTCAATAAATTAATTGTGGCACGAGCTGTGTGATATGTTGCCCCGTCTTGCCGAAACCAAAGCTCCTGCACATCCTAGTTGTTCAATTGATGAACGAAAAAGTCAGTAATCATGGCTCTATAACGGTCACCATTGACTGTAACGCTCTGACCAGAATTGTTTTTAAAGAAGTTTGGACCAATGATTCCACCAGCCCATAAAGCACACCAAACAGTCAGTTTTTCTGGATGTAACGGTGTCTCAAATAACACTTGAGGATTATCATAACTCTAACTAAACTAAAGTGAGCTTCATCGCTATTCTAATTTCACGCTATACGTATTTCGAACAGAACCATGTTTTTCAAAATAAATTCGCTCAATTTGGAAGCGTTGTTCAGACGTCAGTCTATTAATATTGAAATGCCAAACCAAACTAAACATAAATCACTTGACAGCTGACAATGTGACCGCCAGTTATAAAAGTGTTGGAAACTTAAAGTTTTATACCTGTATAAAATCAACCTATATAACAGCAATCCACTTTATTACTTCATATAGGTGTACTTAAAGGACTTAATATTAGAAAGTTAATAAAAGCTGATTAATTTGACAAAGTACTGATGGATAACGAGTTAATTTGGTTGCTTGCTTTAAAAGAAGTAGTTAAATAATTTTTAGGCAATAATCGATCGCAGATGCTGTTAAATTGATGCTGGATGATTTCGATATGATGACCAGATGCAGACTAGCTGAAATCTGTTGGTGTTCAAAAAAGGTATACGAAGGAAAGGAAAATAAATATCAACGTGAAGGAATGAATTTAGGCTCCCTTCAACACTTGGATGATTCCGGTTTCAATAATAGTGATGATGTAGATGTATCTTCTGCAAAAATATCTCGCAGATTTTAGCTTTTAATTTTATATTTCAATAAAAAACTACAGATTCTTCTTTAATTTTAAATATATTTTTTTAGTTATGTGTCAAAAATAATGCGGTACCCAGCAAAATCACACATTACCAAATAATGCGTTAAGTAATGTGTATCCATAGGGGTTCATGGATTACTTTACACGTTACTTCACTGATGAATTTTAAAAGCGATGAGCCTCGAAGTAATGTATAGACCCATTACTTTAGAGGGGATAATGTAAGGTGTTACTTTTTCGACATTAGAAATATGGTGTTTTGAATACCCAGTTCTAAAATGTGCCACAAATTTTCAATCTAATTTAAATCTGGGGATTAAGCGGATGTTTGGATAACGTTTGGGTAATTCCAAATTAGCCAAGTTTGCACTATACCGGCTTTATGCTTGGGATCATTAACTTGGTAGAAGTGGAATGTGTCAGGTATGCCCAAGTCTTCAGCACCTTGAAGTAAATTTCGCCTCAGCAAGTCTAGGTATACCTCTTTAGTAATAGTGAATACTATGAACACCAATTTACCAACAAATTCTGACGAAAATTATTGAATTTCCACAAACGGAGATATTAGAACAATTATAGTTGTGTTAATTAAAATATTTGATTTTATGTAAAAAATAAAAACTAAATTTTCAAAGAACAGTTGTTTAATTTAATCAAAGTACAAAACGATAAAGTTGATTTCCAACAAAAATATTATAGGTCCTTATCCTTGTTTTACTGTGCCAGGTAAATTCTTTGTTTGGAGCTCAGTATTTGGTTGCCACACATATACCTTATCATCTGATGCTGAAATATTTAATTTGCTCTCATCAGCAAAAATTACTATGTTCCAGAAAGAAATCTTTGTTTTGATGGTCTTTTGTGAAATGTGTGTGGCCTTTTTGATTTTGTTTATTAATTAACGGATTGTATCTTGATGGGCGGTCATGAAAATTAGCATCTCTAAGTACTCTGCGTACAGTTTCTTTATGACATTTTTTCCAAGAAACATTTCAACATCCTTGGCCATAGCTGGAACACTTTAAATAAAATTGTTTTGGGCCTTTCTTCCTTTATTGTGCACACGATTTTCTCGAACAAAACGCTGAGTACTATACCGAACCTTAGGTGGACTTAAATTAACTATTTCTGCAATTTGTTTTTGTGTTTTCCCACTTTTTAATACTTTTGAATAGACGCGCTATTTCTGAGATCATTATTTTTTATAAGGTTGTTCATGATAGACTGGTTATCTGGTTATGTGATTAAATGTTTATATCAACAACAATAAAATACATTAAAACAAAATAATCAACTTTGCTTACAGATTATGTAGTTAGCTTACAGATTATGTAGTTAGTTAGTAGTGTTGGAAAATAGTACAAATTTAATTAACTGGCAGCACAATAAAGCTAATTTTCAGCAAATGACAACTCAAACTTTATATTAAATGTTGGTAGCATTGGCATTTACATCAGGTAATTACACTCATAAAAATCCATAGGTAAAATACACAGAAACTGTGGTTAATTTTTCCAAAGATTTAGTTATTTTAACATTATGAAAAATTTTGTAATATATACAAATGACATCGTAAATAGTAGCAAATTTTTATTTCTATATTTTTCGAAATTTCGTAAAAATACTAAAGATATTTTTAAAAATATAAATATTTTTTTAAAGTGCAAAATAATTTTGTGCAAAACAAAACTTCGTTTGTATTATTTACGAAATTTGTAAACTTAAGAAAGTTATTACCATCAGCTGAGGACGAACATTTTGTGATGTTACAATTTTATACCAAAAGTAATTTGCGAAATCATTGATATTTATAAATTTATGAAATTTGCAATATACGAAAGTTTTGTAATATTTATATACAAAATATTTGTATATTGTACGAAAAATATATTTGTATTTTTAAGCATGAATTATTTTGAGTGTAAGCACAGCTGATTGAAAAACATAAGTAGATAATAACCAACAATAAAGGGTGTTAACGGTGCCAGAGGTTATTTTTAATTTCATAGCCAAATAAGCTGATAACCAACCTATCGTGAACAATCCTTGTTTTGATCCACCGTTAGTTTTTAGAATCCGATATTTAAAAACAGATAACACTAAATTCCGATATTTCAAAAAAGACACGAAATAAGCTGTGACATGAAAATTATGTGTTTGTTTAGTTTTGTTTTTAAAAAAAGTTCAATGTTTGTTGCCGTAAATGCGGGTTTATGGAAATAAAAACAGAATATTCAAATTTTTTTTGGAGAAAAAGGATCTCAATTTATTTATTTAAAAAATATTACCTTTTTAAAAATAATGTATACACTGCTTGTAAAAGCGAAGATGGCTGATTAACAAGTGAGTTAAATAATACAAAAAAGAGTATAAAAAGGTGATCAACAATGCTTAAATGGTACCGTTAGCGGTTCTATTCGTTAGATTAAGTGTAATATTGCCACCAATGTTGTGTAAGAGGGGAATAAAACTTGGAATCTAACAAATTATTAACCCTACAAAGGGTTGGGGTTAACCAAAAGGTACAAATATAAAAATTAACAAAGTTTAAGTATTTGTGCTTAAACATTGCCGGCCATCCGTTAATGTTGCAACAAAAGTTAATCAATATAATTAAACTAAAGGTAATTTTTTTATTTTTGTTTGGGCTTCATTTATTTTAATTTTTTTTTTTTCAAAAAACACTTAAAGCTATGTGGTTAGGTGCCACTGGTGGTCTAAAAAGTCCGAATTGACCCAAGAGGGCCGGGTTGTCACAAGAGCCTAGTGAACCCAAGGGAGCCGAGTAGTCACAAGAGTGCCGGGTGGTCTCCGAAGAGCCTAGATTGGTGACTGGCCAGAAATGACCCAGCCGAAAATCGTGTATTGTGCCAGTGGAAGACCCGGGCTCGAATGTATGGTTCCTTCGAGGACCTGAGGCGTGACCTCTGGTCCCAAAACTAAAGCGACAGGCGCCGATATGTAAAATCGTGGGTCAGCTACCTGAAACCCAGCAAAGTTTTCTCTAACGAGGTCTGAAACGGACTCCAAAGGAGTTTATACGCCCTTCATCTGTGTACCTTTGCCGTAATAGTAATTTGGTTTTCAACATCGTAAGATGAACAAACGGTTATTCGACAATAGCCGCTACTCTCCATACTGGATACAGGCAGTCGAAGTTTATGAACCAAATGCTCAGAAATTTAGCTAATGCTACAGCATTTATCTAAGGTTTCTCGTACCGGAATGGAATTTTTCGACGTTTGTAGTCGGACTTTTAGAGTTGGAAAAAAGGTAAAAATGTGACGAATCGGAAGAGGTACAACTTTGGACAGAGATAACAAAGGTGGTTTTGGGACAACGGACTTCTTAGGAGGATGTCTCTTAGAGGTAGACGCTTTAGCAGGAAGATTGTGCTCTTGGCCGTATTGAGGTGAAGGAGTATGTGGTGGCTTCCATTGCACAAACGACACTTATAAGTGCTCGGACATTCTTTGACCGTGTGAGATATGGCCAAACAACGGCCGCAATAATGGTGCAACACCACAGTCCGTAGTCTCTTCTGGTTTGAAACGGCGAAAAGGATGTTTACCACCACAAACTCGACACTCAATGCAACGTTCGAACGCGAGATTCCACTGGCTTCCGATAAAGGATCGGAGGTCGACGAATTTTTTAATGCGTAACAGTTGGAGGTACACCAACAGAAGTAGGCGGTTTCGCGCTACCAGGTGTTGTTTTGGGCGCAGCAATAGGCGCTACTGGAGGAACATTATCTGCTACTACCATGGGTTCCTCGTAGTCATCCAAGATGTTATCCTTGAAAAGGCAGGGCAATGAATCCATAATGCTAGGAGAAAATATATGTAACGAGTACGAAAAAAGTGTGATAATATTTAGTTGGTCAGAATGACCAGTTTTGGGATGTGTCGTCTTACAACCCCATTTGCAATACGTATGTCAACCACTCTAACATGACCGTTACTACCCGGATGTAATTTTAAGACACTGCCTAATCTCCACGAACTTGGAGGTAACTGTTCGTGCCGAATTACAACTATATCGATTTCCTGTAAATAAGTATTAATTTTTCCACCGGCGGCAGAAGTGTTGAAAAAGAGATTTCATTTTCTGAAATCGATTAACTAATTGGAGAATCGTGAATTGCTGGCTCAGGAGGAGCAAGAATGGGAGAACCGATAGGGAATGACCAGGAGTCAGAGCAACAGGTTCTTGGGAATTATCAGTAATAGGACACAGCGGACGCGAATTAAGACAAGCTTCTTTTCTCGCCAGTAGGGTAGATAGTTCCTCAAAAGTATATTTAAAAGCCTGTGCTTCTTTTCTAAAATGAAATTTTTTATCCCGGCCTCCCAGAGGCCGCCCATATGCGGAGCTCCAGCGGGAATAAAGCGCCAAGTAAGTCCTTGGATGTCATAAGTGGAACACACTGATACCTGGCTTTCTCTAAGAAAAGTCCTGAAATCCCTCTCAAGTTCACTTGAGGCACCAACGAAGTTCGTGCCATTATCGAAAAAGATAGTGTTTGGGCAGCATCTACGAGAAATAAATCGTTGAAATGGCGACAAAAAGTTGGCAACCCTATCGTTTATAACTAAAAAATACTTAGCGGACTGATTCTCTTTTGTGTCAATAAAAAAAAACGATGACTGGAAATAAGCGCAGAAGTATAAATAAGAATAAAAAAATTTGTTTACAATGCAAAACAGAAGTGTTGGAAAGCGATGATGCTTTGCAGTGTGATTCGTGTAACAAAAATCTCCATACAGTATGTACGAAAATGGACAAAAAGAAAATAGATAAACTACTCATTAATTCAAATCTTACATATAATTGTTTTTTCTGTGAACCAAATGACAGTAATACTGTAGTGACAGAATTAACTGAAATAAAAACCAAACTAAATCAGCTGGATGATATTAGAGAGACCATTTAATTTATGTCCTCTCAATATGATTCAATTTTAACAGAAGTTGCAAAAATACGAAAAAAATTAATACACTGCAGAAAGAAAATAAAACCCTAAGAGATGAAGTTAAACAATTAAAATCGTCAGTTAAATTTTTGAACAATGTAAGAGTCCAGAATAATTGTATTATTAATGGGATTAATGTTGATAATCAATCTGTTAAGCCGTTAGACGTTGTTTTGGATTTAGGAAAAACTACTGGCGCTGAAATTTGTGAAGATGATATAGAAGATGCGTACTTTTTGAATAGCAATAATAAAAATGACAATAATAAGAAATCTAAAAAAGGCTCTTGTTGTCAAATTCGTCAATAAGAAGAGTAAAAAAATATTTATGAGCGAAAAAGCTAAAATGACTTTCTGTCTAAGGCGTCTTTAGAAGTTTTAAACCATGCTTAATGCTTAAAACCCGTTGGCTTTAAGTTTGTCTTTGCAAGAGGTGGTAATATATTTGTCAAAAAAGATGACAAATCTAGGCAAATAAAAATAAACTCGTTGCATGATGTAGACAAGATGTTACTGAATGCTTCTGGTGGTCGGTCAAAAAAAAATCAAATGACGATGATGAAGTCGATGATGATGAAAGTTCGTTTTTATCCCCAAATTAAATGCACAATAATTCTTTAAATTCCATATATTTTAGTTATATTCTTTTCTTTAATTAATGAATTCTAAATATTTCAAAAATTTTAAATCCTATGATTCTTTTATTAATAAAAGTTGTACAAAATTCTTAAATATTTTATCTGTTAAAATTAGAAGTGTTTCTTCAATAAGTAAATTTAAAAAATTTAAATATGAATTAAGCCAAATTGTAAGGCTTCCTGACATAATTGCTGTGCAAGAAACCTGGTTCAGCTATAAATTGATAAACTTGGATTCAATTCAAGGCTATGAGGTTGTTCATTGCTGTAGAGGGGATTTGTAGGGTGGAACCATACCATAAAGAGAATTCTAGTGAAGGCTATGTAGAAGCTATATCGATAGAGCTATCAGATATAAAGATTATGAATAAGCCATTAGTTATTACATCCATCTACAGATCAGAAAAATGTGTTTTAGAAAGCTTTTTTACAAAAATGGAGAATATGATTGTTTCATGTAATAGTGCGCCTTGTTTATTCGTAGGAGACCTAAATATTGATGTATTATATGACAGAAGTAAATGTCTCTTGCTCAATCTGTTTTCTGAGTTCAATATGAAATCATGTCAAAATTTAATTATAAGACCTCAAAGTAAATCGTCTATAGATTGCGTTTGACTCTATTGAGAGTAAATTGAGTGACCATAATATGATAAGTTGTGGTTTTGAATCAGAATTAATAGGTGAAGATGTAATTCATGAAAAGATTTACAGGCTCGATTATGGAGAATTGGGTGGTTTTTTGGATACCAATTTGTACAATGCAAATGTTTCTGGAAACTCTTCTCATCTATGTGAGAATTTAAAAAATACTCTGAAGACAGCTGCATTGCATAGTACAACAACAACGACGAAGCGTTTGCACACACGTAGGAAACTAACTCCTTGGATGTCGGATAATTTACTCTCCTTAATGTACTATAAAGAAAATTTATTGAAAGCGAGGAGGAAAAATCGTAGTAGTAGAATATTATCAGAGAGACTTATAAGAATAAGTAAAATTATTAAAATATGCAATAACAACATAATGAACGAATATTAAATAAACAAATTAACATCTCTTAGTAGTGATCCAAAAGACCTGGCGGTTTCTTAATAAGGAACTTGGAAGACAAAATCGAGGTGTAAAAAACATTGTAAAAGAAGATGGCAATGTGTCAACACAGGATGAAGATAAAGCTACAGTTTTGAATGAATTTTTCTATAATGTTGTCAATAATATGCAAACAACTAATAATGGTAGTTGTGATTTTAATATTTTTCGTACTTTGATATCAGAGACATTCAACTTAAAAAAAGTAAATAATACTCATCTTGGTGATATTTTGGATAATTTAAAAAAAAGTCCCGTCTTTGATAACATAACGACTGAAATGTTTGTTCATATTCTAACAAACATATTTAATTGAATCGTTGAAGAAGAAAGTTATTCAAATGTACTAAAAATACACAAGGTAATTCCAATACCAAAAATTGTTGGATCAAGTAAAATTGATTTGTAATCAATTGTAATCTCCAATTATCTGGGCGTTAATAATATTTTATTTGAACGGAAATTTGGTTTCAGAAAAGGTGCTGGTACGGAAGAAGCAGTAATTAACGTTATAGACTATGTTTGTGGAGAGCCTGATGCAGGTTTCAACGGTGTATTTTTTGATTACTCAAAAGCTTTTGACCTGGTTAACCATGATATTTTAATTAAAAAACTTGAAGTAATTGTAATATTGACAAAAACTCTTGATGTTTTTCGTAATTACTTATCCAATCGGATGCAATTTGTTCAAGTTGGGGTGTCGAGAAGTACAAAGCTTCCTGTAAACTGTGGGTTCTGCAAGGAAGTGTGCTCGGGCCACTATTGTTTAGAATTTTTATAAATGATGTTAAAAATATGAACTTTTATGGAAAGTTATTCATGTATGCAGATGATATTTTACCCATATAAACACTCACAAGTATTAAAAACACATATTGAGTATGATTCTAAGTGAATAATCGAGATGTAATAAATCAAAAACGAAATTTGTAAGATTTAGACCATACAATTTTGCCAATGAAAAGAAAATTGCAGTTCATATAGCTGGTGCTGTAATAACCGAATCGGATGTGGTTAAATATTTAGGTATTACTTTGAGCCACAACTTACTCTGGGATGAACACATAAATTCTATAAGATCGAAAATTTATTCCGGAATTGGAGTGCTTTATAAATTCAAAGGCAAGCTACATACCAATGCAAAGTTGCTCATTTATCAGTGACTTGTGCATTCATATTTAACATACCTTGCTTCTATATATGGTTGCAAAAAATATTCTTCCAATACGTTTTTAATGTGCTATTAGAGAATACACATCGCCCAATACAATTTTCTCAAAACATAGTGCATACGCGAAGAAACACGAGACAAGTTTTGAACTTGAGCCTATGCTGGACCACAAGAATACAATAAACCACCAGTAAATTTAAGAAATATACAAGTTATTTCAAGTTTTAAGAAACATACGAAGAATTATTTTCTACAAAATGTAGAAACACTTCTAATGTAAATTTTAACTTTCATAAGATCATATTTGCTTTTCCTTTACTAAATAATTGAGAAATAATGAAATTATTGTAATTGTTATACTTTATTTTTATTTATTTAATGTGAATACTTGCCAGCTTATTAGCCTCTATAAAGCCATTAAGGCGCTGAGGCATAATATATTAAAAATTGTAAAATATTATTGAATAAATAAACAATTAACAAAAAGTAGCTGATGATAAATCAGAAGTTGCCTCCAAATGTATTGCTCTCGTAGAAAATCATACAAAAATACACACATAACCCGTGGTTATTCGGCAAGCCCTACCAGTAAAGCTCTTGATATCAAAAGGCCTTGCGAAATCACACCAGTTGTGGTAGAAGGCCTGTGGAATTTAGTGGTTGATAAATTGAAATTTTATTTATAATAATTTTTTTTGAATAATAAAAATTGATAAGTTTTTCAAACAGACAAAAACTCAATAATAATAGCAATAATAATTATTAATACAACAAGTGAACATAGAATATATAAATAAAAGTAAATTGGTTCATTCACCACATGCCTATCAAGAAAAGTTTTCTCAGGGGGTAAAGTGGACATAACCTGACTGCAAGAGCGCTACTTGTCAAGAATGCGCCGTTTGCAGCGACCAATTACTCCCCCAATTTCCGACTTTAGTCTGGGGACCCATTATTCTATGCGAAGTAATCGCAACATCAATTGATTTCCAACGTGGATGAAAATCAAATGCACAAACTCCGTTAAAAGCAGCGTAAATCTACTAGAGTATGGTAAAATAATGGGATGACTCTCCGAATAGGTGAGAGAACGTAATCCGACTAGCCGACCATGCGCCGTTTGCAGCGACCAATTACTCCCCCAATTTCCGACTTTAGTCTGGGGACCCATTATTCTATGCGAAGTAATCGCAACATCAATTGATTTCCAACGTGGATGAAAATCAAATGCACAAACTCCGTTAAAAGCAGCGTAAATCTACTAGAGTATGGTAAAATAATGGGATGACTCTCCGAATAGGTGAGAGAACGTAATCCGACTAGCCGACCATTAAGTCTCATAATCCCATTTTCGTCAAGAAAAGGATTTAAAGACACGAGAGTGCTCTTTGAACTCAAATGTTCTCCGTCCAAAAGGCATTTCTATTCATCCCAAAAGTGAAGTTTTTGAGACACCCTAGATAAATGCAATTTTGTCCTTTTTAACTCGAAAGAGTTTTATTGACACACAAACGACGACCCGCTCTATGAGCTGGATGACTATTATTAAAGAATCGTAAAATATACGATATTACACGAAAGGCTCTATAAGGACGAGAAAAATCTTTAAGAATATCCTCATATATATCCCTTCCGCTTGTGTCCGGAAAAAACGAAGCACTCCACTCCACATTCAATATCAGTGTCAAGGCCACTGTGGCCCATGCCACCAAAGTGAATTGTCGTTCAGCTCCGAGGGAGCAACACCACGGCTGTCCAAATCGGCAGGGTTATCCTCAGAGCGAACGTGATACCAATTATGACGACCAAAATTTTTTTGAATTCTATTAGCAACAAATGTGGTCTAAGAACAAGGGTATTTTTTCAACCATGAAAGAATCAGTCCAACAATAAATTTGGTAAAGTCGAATATCAATCTCGCTAAGTACACTCTTCAAAAGCTCAGAGGCCAAAACTGCACCGCAAAGTTCAAGCCGCGGAATTAAAATTGATTTTATAGGGGGCAAATTCGTTTTGCAAAACAACAAATGTGTATGAAATTCACCGCTGGTGGACACGATGCGAATATATATCACCCCCGCGTATGCCTTTTCCGAGGCATCAGAAAAACATGTAATTCGACGAAAGATTCAGGAGTATAATGAACCCACCTAGGAATTCGAATGTTATTAACTTCGTGATATAAAGTTACGAATTTCCGCCATTTATCTTCCCTTTAGCGGGGAAGTGAATCTTCCCAGCCGATATTATCCACCCACACCCTATGCATTATAATCTGGACCTAGCCAACCAACAGGATCAAACAATTTAGCAATAGTAGATAAAACTTCCCGTTTAGTATGACTCGATTTCAGTGAAATAGTATTCACCTTAAAGTAAAAGGAGTCTAATTGAGCATTCCATTGAATGCCCAAAGTTTTAGAACTACTTCACTCAACAAAAGTCAAAAGTTTACCGTCGATCAAATGTGCCGGTGGAAAGCCCTCCAAGTTCAAATTTTGCCGATTTCAAAGCTGATCATGAGAAATTAGCGCAGTAGAAACGTTGTGAGTACCTGTTAAAACTTCGTCAACGTGCATGCACCTTCGTAGAATGTGCGATGCCACATGGTACTCAGCCTCGGAATCATCCGCCAGCTGCAACAAAGTCCGAATAGCAAGATACGGAGCGCAATTAACACCAAAAGTAACCGTTTGTAGCTCATAATCTCTAACGTTCTCCGTCGTAGTATCTCTAAACAAGAGTCCTTGAAATGGGATATGAGCTGGATCAACTTTAATCTGCCTATACATTTGCGTGATATCGCAATTAAAAACAAATTTAAAAAGTCGCCAATGCAAAATTAAAAGAACTAAATCAGCCTGCAAAGTTGGACCAACATAAAGGCAGTCATTTAGACTAATTCCGTTCGACGTTTTGTTCGAAACGTTAAAAAACCACACGCAATTTGGTTTTGGTGGTTTATTTACCACATCATCCAGTAGTTAACTACTGGATGATGGGGTAAATAGCAGGAAAAGAAAGTAGCGAAAGAAGGATTTAACACGAGTTTCATGTGGTCCAATTGCAATTATTCCTTAACGACATTACCGTACACTTCCTTAAGTTCAGGTCTTCGCAGAAGAGAGGATTCTATCCTTAGATATTGCTTCAGGACGTTTGACCTACATACCTAAAGTCAACTGCTGAGAAAATTCAGGCTTAAAAGGAAGCGTCACAATGTAGCGACTATCAGAACCCCGACGTGTTGTGTTTCCATAATTTTCCTCACAAATCTTATCAAAAGTTGATAAAATTTTTTATTTAGGAGATTCCTTAACTTCCCAAAACCTAAGAAGATTTCAATTAAGACAATCTTCCTCCGAAGATTCGACACGAGTAGAAAAAACATGAACTTGAAGTTGCAAAATTGGGCCAGTGATAATCCAACCGAAAACTGTATTTTGAGCTAGCAATGAACTCAAAACATCCAGAGGAGCTTCCCTTAAACAAATTCTAGGATAAATCTCACCACCAAGCAAATGATCAACAGGTCTGCTATCACAATAATTAAAATCCGCTAAACGAAGATTTGGCAAAATTTTCCTCATATTTGAAGGCAATGAGAAAGACGGTATGTTCCCTGAAACATTAGCCAATACAAGAGCTAAAGTTTCCGCAGAAAAAGACGAATCAAGAGGAGCGCCAATTGTAATCGAGCAAAGTAGTATGCGTTCCTAAACGATTTCCAGAGTTCCGAAATAAAGGTACTCTCGGAGCAGGGGTCAATAAGAGCACGGGCAGGGTACGTTATACCCTTGTGAACTACGTTGACCATAGCCGTCCCCAATAGGACGGTCCTATTCTGAGAGGTATGAAATAATTGTCTTGTGGTAGGCAATGTGGGATTGCTACCATTAGAAGTGGACTGTATGTTAGAATCAATATCTGCAGGGTTGGGAAGACGAGTACACGAACCTGAAGCTATACCAGGCGAAGTATTTCCTCTATTCGAATCTTCATTAGAAGGAAAATTACGATGCAATAAAATGTGGTGACGTTTATTACATTTTGAACAACCATGGGTGCTATTACAATTCTTAACTTCATGTGTCCTCGAAAGACAATTTACACAACAATGGAACTTTTTCACTGTAGAATGCCGATCCGCTTCAGATAAACCTTTAAATCTAGGGCACGAGCGCAAAAAATGCACCTGCTTTCTACATAAAATGCACGAAGTGCCTGTAGAAGTAGAAGCCGCGGTATGGTGCGATTTCACCTTTAATTCTGCGGACCTTTTTGAAACGTGTGAGCCACGAAGATCGCGAGAACACTTTAAAGTATCGATTCCCTCCGTTAGAAAGCGATCCAAATCACTCCAGAGTGACAAAGCCTTTTTATCCCTAACGGTTAACAGTAGTAACAGGTAACCGTTGGATACATATGAAAACGATTATATGTGAACTTAACTCCCCCGACGCGGAAATGTCCAAAGTAGACAGGGCTCAAAGACAAATATTTATACCTCGCTGTAAAGTTTTCAACTCTTCATCAGTCTCCTTATCAAGAAAAGGGAAATCGAAAAGCAAAATGAGTTGATGGTTTACCAACCGACGTAAATTTTCGTACTTATCGGTCAAACTCTTCCAAGCGATATCAAATCCCCGATTCGTAAGCGGCGCTTTTGAAACGAGATCCCGTGCATCGCCACTTGTTTTCTCCAAAAGAGCAAATAATCGTACAATTAGGCTAAGACGCAAGTTATTAATGTAAGCCGCGGTAAAAGATCGCGAAAAGTGGGCCAAGAAGTAACTTTACTGTCAAAAATGGGAATATTGCACGGCGGAATGTTGAAATTTTGACAAAAATCGTCCGAATTAGCCGATAAAACCGGAGACTGATCGTTGGTTTTTGTGGTATCTTTGTTCCGCGGTTCAAAATTATGCAATTATTCCTTAATTGCTGCTAAACAGCTGACGTAAAGCGTCGGATTTTCTTATAAAAATATCCATAGCGTTATCAGACATTTTGTTATTCAAAAAATTCAAAAAAAGATTTAAAAATATTCGAAAAAACGAAAAAAATTCACGACAAATGCTCAACTCGCGAAATAAGACCGAATTTGTTTATAAATTTACCAAAAATGTCGAAAAAATAATATTCTCAAATTTAAAACACAAACAATATAAGTCCCGACTATGACGGCCTGTATGCACGTATGTATATTAAAAACACTGTAAATCTCAGCTTGTATATTAAATTCAATACGTAAACAAGAACACAAGAGAAAATAAAAAACACCATTTTTTTTTAATTGTTTTTATTGTTGTTTAAATGAATTTAATAATGACAATCTTTTATACACAAAGCCGGCGGCTTTTGCAAAAATTTAAATTTATTTAACTTCTTAATTAAATTTTAATATATGTAATTTAAACTCGGTTTTTGCTAAAAACTTTTTATTAAGAACTTTTTTTATATAAAAATATACAAAGCACCTTATTTTTCGTAGAACATTAATTTATTTGTAGAACAAAAAAGGATTTGTTTATGAGGGGGGTTGAAAAGAAAAAAAGAAACAACTTTTTTATTAGTGTTTTTACTTCCACTTTGTAAATAAAAAATCCGGCTCGATGGATCAAAATGTTGCCGTAAATGCGGGTTTATGGAAATAAAAAACAGAATATTCAAATTTTTGTTAGAGAAAAAGGATCTTAATTTATTTATCTAAAAAATATTACCTCTTTAAAAATAATGTATACACTGCTTGTAAAAGTGAAGATGGCTGATAACCAAGTGAGTTAACTAAGTAAAAAAGTGTAATACTGCCACCAATGTTGTGTAAGAGGTGAATAAAACTTGGAATCTAACAAATTATTAAGCCTACAAAGGGTAGGGGTTAACTTAAAGGTACAAATATAAAAATTAACAAAGTTTAAGTATTTGTGCTTAAACAATGTTTATATATATTTGTGTAAAATTGTTTGGTGTTTTATATTGAAGACTAAATTATCTATAAAACTGCATCATTTATGTGTAAATTCGGAATAAATTATCCAACTTTTATGCTTGGTTTTTTAAAAATTTCCTCATAAAATATACCCTGTGGATCACTGTATATGATAAAAAACCAAACAATTTTCAATAACTCTCCTGCACTTTTTCAACTTCGGTTGCGTTAAAAAATTCAATTCTCTTCATTTTTTCATTTGTTATATTATATTATTTTATAAATATTTTAGCTGTTTTTTTTTTAATAATTAGCGTTATCATGAATAATTATTAATTTTTTGATATTTCATGATGCTACCATAATTTTTTTCCCAAGAGAGATAACAAATGTTTTGTATTTTCTTTATAAAGAAACGTTATAATTTTATTAGTGTTTGTAATTTCCTTATTTTGACGACTTCGTCACGAATTCACGGCAATTGCCAACGAGTTGACGACAGCAGACACCAAGAGTAAGACAGCGAGATTAAACTCCAAAAGAAACACGACGAACTATGACTGTGGTATAATACTCTCCACCTGTTCACAGTCTAGGTATAGCTATAGTGTGTCGATGGTTTGTACGACAAAGATAGACCGCAATAAAATCACGATGACCCAATTGTCCCCAACAAATACTCTAAAGTTAGGGTGACAGTATTATGTATTATGTCTTACCTCTACGGTGTCTGTCAACTGACTTACTCTTCTAAATCAAAATGATCGTATATACCACCAAAACAAAATAAATCGTTGTCGTCATTACAATGGGTAACCTTAAGTAGTCTACTACTATACATTATTGATTTAATGGTACTTGACAATTATACTTATATTAGTACCCGCTAGGGGCATTTGTTGTTCAATAAGCCGTTAACTTTGAATTTCAATTTAAAGTAAAGAAAGAAAATATACTATAATTACATTTTAATTAAATTTAATAAAGAAACAAAAAAAATTTAAAAAATAATTAAATTTTGATGTCGGCAAAAACGAGTGTACGACTTTTGCCGTTACAAAATTAACAAATTTTATTCCGCATTAAATTTATGCGGACACGTATTTTTTATTGATATTCGTGGTTTTAATGTGATTTTAATATATACCAAAATACTTATAAAATTAACTGTATTTTCTTTTTGTGCATTTTCAGGTAAATCATTGTTCCTAAACCTATACAAAATCAACCAACTGACTCAGTCAGATTAAAAGTTTTAAGTTTCGGTTTAGCCTATCGTCCTTACGCAGAACAACGAAATACTTCTAGAGTTAATATTTTTTAAAGAAAGAGAAACTGAGTGAGAATTAATACAAAATTTCTTGTAGTGAAAGTGAATAGGAGAAGAATAATATAAAAATACACATATTAAATAATTCCACCACTCAAATAACGTTTTTTTTTTAAATTAATAATGGTTTCGAAGGATTCAAAAATATAAAAAAAACTATTAAACACGATTTTTTACATCAATACTAGCAGCTGCTTCTTTTTGTCGCCCACTTACATTAACCAGCAGCGCAGCCAATATTGGCTGTGAATTTTAACGAATTCAAAATAAAACCTTTTAAAAATAACGAATTTATGGACGACAAGAATATTATGGCTGGAGCTAATTGTAAACGGTCTTTACAAAATAAATCAAGTGAACGCAAAAAAAAACGTACCAACGCTACATTTTCTGTAGATCTATTGGAACGAGATGATAAAGTGAATAAATTTAATAAAACCACAACGACAGCCAGTTTAAGACAAACCAGGCAAACATCACAAAGACATGAAATAAATGATTTTACAAAAGCGAATAACAAAAGTAAAAAACAAATACGTGTTACCCCAACCACCACCTCTAGAATAATATTAAGGTCCAGCAAACAAAATCCTGCACATGATCACGAAGGTGATGAGAGTTATGATGAACAACCTTTAGACTATGATGAACTGGAGAAACGAAGCAACACTTTAACTGAATTTAGTATAAGTCTAAAAGAGACAGACCAGAAAGAAATAGAAGATAAAGAATGTATTGGAATAAACAATAAACTATATTTAGTAAATAGTATAAATGATTTAAAAACAAAAACAATATTAGCAAATAACGATGACGATAATGTTAGTGATGAAATACCCAAAAACCAAGAATGCTATGAATTAGAAATTAAAGAGGAAGACGACCAGAAAGAGGATGAGCCATCGGAGGGTGAACAAGAGCACCAGAAAATACAAGAGCTAAAGATTAAGCAAAATGATCTAAAAGAAAATAATGTAGGCTGTGATAAGCTAAATTTATTTGGAAAAATCATCAGTGGCATAGTCAGCAGTAGCAAACCAGTTCTTAATAAATCTTCCTTATCCTGTCTTGAGTTCCAGAGCAAATATGAATGTACTTCTACAGCAGAAAAAGAATCTCGTGTTGATGACCAACCAGGCCTAAATGTTATGAATAAATTGAAATCGGCAACAAATACGTATGAAAAAGAGGATTTAAAACAACAGCATAACGTTGAAGATATTGACGAAATACCAAAACAGGAAGGAGAAGGAAAAAGTGAAGAGACGGATTTATCAATTGCATATCCAGTTGAAGCTTTACCCACAATAAGAAATCTTGCACCAGCAAAAGTGGAAAATTCTTTAGGAATGTCTAGGATTAATTCAACAAGCTCAGAGGATGATAACGAGGAAGAAAAACTTGTAAATGGATTTAGCAGTAACAGCAGTAGTTTAAGCTCGGATACCAGCACTACTTCAAGTTGTAAAACTACGTGTGAAAATAACGAAGACTTTTCAAATGGCTGTAAGTTGAGATTAAAAATTAAAAATAAACATAAACAACAACAAGCTTGTAAATCAACGAATATGCAAACAAGAGCTACAAGTGTTTTTAATGCACAACATCCGCCTTCCACGCACTTTGATAGCGCAATGTCGCAAAATAAATATGAAGAGCAATTTAATATTAATAATAACAATCATAATACAGATGAAAACGGTGGTTGTGCTATAAAATCTCCATATTCTGCTTCCGCACCAAATGTTAATTATCCTTCTCCTATTACGGAGCAACATACTTCCAACCCTGACACGGCAGTAAGCGACATTAAAATTAATAATGAAATATTTCATTTGTCAGAAGACAGAGCAGCAGAATGTGATACATATATATCAAGTACACAAAATTCGGTCTCCATAAAAGAAGCTACCGATGATAGTAATGCAAACCCAAACATTAATACATGTGAACGCATCCCTCATAGCAATAACAATTTAGATAACATTAAAATAAATGCAAGCATAGATTGCATAACGGACAGCGAAAACGAACATTTACAGGGACACAACGATATTGAAGAGAAAGAGCCAATCAAAGAAGAGAAGCTCGACCTCAACAATAGAAAACACGATCAAATGCAAGATTTTGGCAAGTATTTGGACAGTTCCCAGACGCAAAATACCGAATTTGATATGGAACGAAATGATGATACACACAAGCAACATGAGAAGGATATTATTGACGCCGCAGATAAAGTGTATACACAATTTGAACAACAACATCAGCAGCAACAACAATATCATCTACATGTAGCAACATCATATGAACACATTATTAATAACCACCATAGTAGACAACAGCAGCAACATCATAATCATGCTCATGAGCAGAATCAACAACGTTACGATGTTGAGCGTCAGGAACAAGAACATTTAGCTTTGATACAATCTCAGCAACATTCTATGCAGCAACACTATGCACCTGAACACTTGTATCAGCTACAAAGAGAACACGAACAACAAGAACGACTTCATATTCATCAACTGTTAATACAACATCAACAACAACGACATAATTTATCTCAAAATCAAACATCTGAACCAAGGCAACAACAAAATTCTGATATTATGAGTTTTTTGCATCCTCAGCACCATCCCACGTCTAACACTCATGGTCCTCTACATCAACAACAAAATCAACAAATACATGAAGTATATCATGATCTAATGGTGGACGAGTTTAATGATGATCACAACGCACCCTTTAAACTGTGAGTAATGTATGAAAACATCGATTGTCATTGAGTTTAAAATTTAAATAAGTATTTCTATAAATTCTAAATCTTCATACCCCGGCGATTCAAAAATAGCTTATATGTTAGCAAATTCCAAAACTTAACAAAAATCGACTTTTTAACACAGACTTGTGCGAAAATAGTTTTGACCTACTGAACACGAATCTGAAGTCAAAAAAGTTCCATCAAATCACGTTTCTGAAATATGGGCCTTTCGGTTTTTACCCGTGACCCAAGGAAAAATTATTATTTGAGACAACCTTGTTTATTTTTGCAGCATACAAACTTTTAACTAAGGTTGGCTTTTTAACGTGTTAATTTTTCTAGAAACGTTTTACAGAAAGTTTTAAGGCCAAAAGAAAAAACACAATTTCTGAGATCCCTCTGAGGCTCGTACATACCTATTACAAATTCTCCACATGATTACACTCTGATAAAAGGTAATTTAGGATGTGTGCGAACTGGCTAAATCGAAATTAAACTAATATCCAAGTAGCAAATGGCCAAACAGGCCTTAAAGTATACCAGTTATTGGACTAGTAATTACAAAATAAGTTATCAAAATAATCATTTTGAACCAGTTGTGTACCAGTTTAATAGTATCGATTTAGGAAATGCTTAAACAAAATGCACAAAATTAAATACAACTTTCGGAGTTCTCGTTTTGTTTAATTTTGTTTTTGTAATAAAATGTATTTTTTTTACATTTGTTCTTAATAATATAGGTTGAGGAGGGACTGATATGTATGACGTAATCCAGAACAATAACAAAACTGACGTCGGTAGAAATGGCTAAAATTTTCTGTACAAGTATTGAATCTTTTGGCGTTATTTAAATCTTAAAAAAATTATCTTACTTTCTTTTGAAAATTCGTTATATTATTGTTCTGATATTTGCCAAAAAAGTGGAACTGGCGATAAAACAATTTCTGAGTATCACTCCTTAGTACTTTCTCTATGGTTTCATCAAAGTAATACCTCCATTGGCTTGTCAAAGAAAAACCTTTGTTTTTATCTATATAATTCAGGTCATAATTCAAGTCTTAACCTATATATTTCAGGTCTTAACCTGCAAAAAAGTAACTAAAGTACCAGTTTTGCTTTATATTTTTCGTCCCTAAATTGTAAGTTTAAAACTAGTTCTACAAATGTTTCCATATTGGGCAAAAAGCAGTTACCCTGGTCAGAGGACAAAAAAAGAAATAATCATATTGGAGATTCGATGGAACTTTGATAACTTCAGATTCGTGTCTAAGAGGCCAAAATACATTCGAAAGTTTTCGTAGAAGCCTGTTCAAAAACCTTGTCGAGTAATGTTATATTTTAGAAATTATTAAACAAGCATTGGGATTTAAGCACATTCAACGCATATTCTCCTAAATTAAAAAAACGTGCGACTTTTTCAACGAAAACATGCTACATATTTGCTTTTTTAACTGCATTCTTTAAAAGATCACTATTTATAAATATCTTGTTTATATGTAAATACACATTTTATCTTTAATATATTTAAATATTTTATTTTGCCTATAGTTGAAATCATAGACAATCATTTAAACAAACCGGAGTTAAGACAATTAGGTTGTATGTGTTGTATTAAATAGTTTTAAAAATACAATACAACATTTGTTAGGTACATTAGCTGCTAAGTCGGTAAGATAAGCAATAAAACAACAATTTTTTGGCAAAATTGAACCTTATTCATCAACATAGTCTCCTTCATGAGACAACACATATTTATCTTGCAGAGAAATTTTTTTTTTTAAAAAGCAAACGTAAAAATATGTGTACGTTGGGAATTAGTGGACACAAAAAATCTATTAAGCGCTTAAAACTAAAACAAAATACTTTTTTGCGGCTAAAATTGTCAGCTAGTACATGTCGAAACGTATAAAAACTTTTGCGGCTGTTACGATTTTGAAATAAAAAATATCAAGGTACATATTCCCATAACTTCCCCTGTAGTATTGTAACTACTTTAAAACCCACAAATCCCTTAATATCTCCATTATTCCTTCATGTTATAGAAAATAAAAACTTTAATATGGTATTAGAAATGACATACATTTTTATATTTAACGTCTGTAGGCACAAAAGCACATTTAAGGTTCTAAATTGTTGCACAAAATGTACTATAGTATCAACCTATCATCCCGAAAAAAGTATTTTCTAAAATGCTATTTGGAAGAAATTATATTACAAAAGTTTGCCATAAATAAACAAAAAAATAAAAAGAAAACATTTGTGAATTGCACCAAATGAGTCAAAGGAGTACCATAGTATTTTTAAGGCTATAATAGTACCACAATAAAGTACTTGAGTACGAACTTTATGATCCCTGTCCTCGAGTGAAATTTTTTTGAGGTTAAAAACTTTTTTGGATGTTTCTCAGTTTTTGTGGCGTTCAAACAATTTCGTGGTGAAAAAAATTTTAGAAGTGAAAAAAATTTGTTGTGAAGAATTTTTGAGGTGAATATAAAAAATTATTTATTTCTAAAGTTCAAATTACTCTGACGTAAACGTAAACGTGCGGAATCAGCCGATCCGTTAGCTTTATGAAGAGAATATTAAAATCAAACTGGTGATCCCTCTGCTGATACAAACATGTTAATATCATGTGTAAGTAATGCTGTCAAAAATGCTACATTAATAAAAAGACAAAAGATAATTAATAAAAAAGATATAACTCCATGGATAAATTTAAACTTGCAGAAATTGATATCGTTCAAACAATATCTTTTAAAAAAGCGAAGAAATAACCGTGATAATATAGATATACAAGCACAGTTGAAGAGAATTAGCAATGTAATTTAAAAAGCCAACAGAGAGTCTATGAATAATTTCTATAAAGACAAATTGTATGGAATTCAACACGATCCGAAGAAATGCTGGAAGTTTTTGAACGAAACATTGGGAAAAACCTATTCCAGAAATATTAATTTAAAAGATGATAATGGTGAAATGATTGAAAATGATTTTCAAAAAGCTGAGACATTAAACAGATACTTTCTTCAATCAATAAAAGACTTAAGGTTTCAAATTAATGAATTTCCAAACGATTCTTGTAATTCCTTAAGAACGTTAATACAATATGATGATACATTTCATTTAAGCTGTACAACATATGATGAGGTTCAGATTATTATTTCAAATTTAGCACCTAATAAAAGTGGTGGTCATGACAATATTTTGCCAAAAGTTATCTTAAATAACAAAAGTGATTTTACCCCTTATTTGGTAAATATCTTTAATAATATGATTGATAGATGCATATATCCTGAAATTTTGAAAATTCATAAAATTGTACCAATTCCAAAGGGAAAAAATGCCTGTACAACCGAGATGTTTAGACCGATTGCTGTTTTGCCCATCATTGACAATGTGTTTGAAAGAATCTTACATAATCAGATTGCCTCTTATATGAGTAACAATAACTTATTTAATGATTTTCAGTACGGTTTTAGGAAAGGATGTGGCACAGAGGAAGCAGTTGTTAATGTTGTTAATTTTATATGCAAAGGATTGGATGAAGGACATAGTGGAGTAGCAGGTATATTTTTTGATTTAACTAAAGCTTTTGATCTTGTTGATCATAAAAATTTGATACGAAAGTTACGATATTATGGAATTTGTGGAAAGAATTATTTCTTTTGAAAAGTTACCTTTCAAACCGTAAGCAGTTTGTTCAAGTTAACACACAAAAGAGTAATCATGGTGTGGTTGAACATGGTGTTCCACAAGGCAGTGTACTGGGTCCATTGTTGTTTACCATATATATAAATGACATAAAAAATCTTGATCTCTCTGGAAAACTTTTTTTATATGCAGATGATATTTGTTTATTATACCCATATAAGCATGAAACTGTTGTCAAAGCTTACATGAAACGTGATGCAGTATTAATATCTGAATTTTTGAGAATAAACAAACTGTTTTTAAATGCACGTAAAACTTGTTTATTGAGATTTAAACCTTATTGTCATAGATATGACAACTTCAGTATAATTGTAGATGGTAAAGAAATTCAGGAAGAAACATCTATTAAGTATTTAGGTTTAGATTTGCAGAACAATCTTTCTTGGAACATACACATTCAATGTCTAAAGACGAAAGCAGCCCAAGCAGTTGGTTTCTTATACAAATTTAAAAACAAATTTGATAGAAATACAAAATTTTTAATTTATACTTCGTTAATCCAAAGCCATTTTAATTACTTGGCTCTTTTGTATGGATATTAAAATAGTTCTGAATTAAAGTCTTTACAACGTTTACAAAACAGAGCATTAAAAGTTGTATCCAGCGTTCCCATAACACATTCAACAATATCAATTTATAAGGATATATTTAAAACAGTGTTACCAATTAATGGCATTTTTAAAATGCAACTATTAATATATGTTTTTAAGTGCTTGCACAATATTGGACATCACACTTTATTTATTTCGAGAAATCAGCATTCTTTTAATACAAGGAATAATGGCAGCTTAGCAGTTGCTAGGTGTAGACTTGAAACGACCAAACAAAGGATAGAGTACATGGGTAGTCGTGAATTTAATAATTTGCCTGAACATTTAAAAACCTTAAACAGAATTTCAACTTTTAAAACAAACTTAAAAAATTATTTATTGCAACAATTAGAACAACTTCTGATGTAAAAATTGAGTTATAATTTTTCGTTTCATTGGATATTTATTTTACTATTATTTATTTATTTTTAATTTTATTTAATTATATAAACTAATTGTAAAAAGAAATTTTGCCAACTTGCTTCAACAATGCCTATTAGGCGCTGAAGCACTTAATTGTAATGAATTTTTTGATAAATAAATTTAAATATAAAAAAAAAAAATAAGTACTCGAACGTGTACGTTTCGTAACTTTGCGTACTATTCTGTTAAAAACAGATTTCCTATCCGTTTTAACGTGACAGTATAAATCAGCTGATTAGTTTTTGTTTTTGTAAAAAAAAAAAATCATAAAACAAATAGAAAAGAAATAAAAAGGTATATAGTATTTAAAAAATATTCTGAAAAACATACAATGGATGATGAAAAGCTAATATTGTTGGTACAGGGCAGTGATGTGCTGTACAATAAAATAATTCCATATTATAGATTGCCGAGCAAAAAGAAAAAACTTTGATGGAAGTTGCAAAGCAAATGGGTGTCCCAGGTAAGTAAAAATAATTAAAAACTGTATATAACAAATTAGTTTGTATTGATAAAGGAAATATGTGGACATCCCTTCGCGCCGATATGTAATGAAAAAACGTCTGGAAAATCTTCCTTCAGGCATTGGTGCTACTTTAAAATATCGGTGGCCACTAATAGACTGTTTTAGCACCTCATGTAGCTTCTCGTCCACTGCCTGAGGGAAGATTTTCCTGACGTTTTTCCATTACATATAGAATTATGAACTCTTTAACAAAATAAAACACATTTTTCATTGTTTTTTCTTCATCATCATCGTCATTCTGTCCGCAAATTCTATCATCATCTTCAGAAACTCAATCTCCACTACCATCACCCGTGGTGGTAGTATACTGCTATTATCCAATCTTTGTTAATTGGACGAACATTTCCACGCCTTATTCGGCGTTTTTGTTTAAACAAACGAAGAAAACTTAAATCTACGAAAATTTTTTTCACATTCATCTTGAAGAAATGATTTATATTTTTACATATTTACAATATTTTTTCCACTTTTTTTATAAATTATTGGAAATAATCACAAAGCATAAAACAGTTTTTTCGTTTGTTTACTTTGTAATTGTCAAACCATATGGTTCCGTTATTTGAGTAAGTTTTTATACAGAAGTTCCCCGTTTACGTTTACGAAGTATAATGCATGGTTTTCTCTGTGTAATTTTTAATGTCAATTTGTTCAAATTGTTGGCAATTGTATGAAAACGGGTTGTCATATTGTTTCATCTGCAGTCAGTTATGCACACTAAAAGGACAGACAAGTGAAAGCGTCAAATTTCAGTTTGTCAGCAGATATGGCAGCATTTTTATCTAAAATAAAATTGACAACAAGTTGTCAATAAGAAGGTATATACTTACAATTTTTTATCGTTTAAATCCATAATTATACGTATTATTTTATTTTATAATTTTCTTTTTTTGATAAAAACAACTAATAAAATACTATTTTGTGATACACACAATTACTTTTTTTTACTTGTATGTTTTTGACACTATTGACAATTGAAATTGTTATGTAGAAACCACAAAAAGAGTTACACTTACGTTTTCACTCAACAAAACTTGACATTTGTATTATAAAACGCAAACTAATTTTTAATACTCAATTGGGCAACATTTTTGAGACACTTGTTATCTAGAAACATGCCATTAATATTTGCCCTGAAAGTTTATCAAAACGTTTGTCCATAATGGTTATAAACTTAAGAGATGATTCTGCGTTGATAAGACGCGGAGTTTTAGATACATTGCCTATGAAAGATATTTGCGCTGGAGTATTTATTGATGTTGATGCTATTATATCTGTTGTTTCCGTTGTTGTTTAAGTATTATTGTTATCTTGCATTTTTCTCTATAATATATATGTGGGGTGGCCTTAGTAATGACAAAGACAATGACTAACAAATAATTGAGTACATATTGTAGATTTTGGTACAACACTAATTGTTGATCCTCTTTTACAATTTGTTTTTGCTCGTTAAAACAATAACGAATAAGTAAAGGATGAAAATCGACTTGATTATGTATAAAAAATGCACGAAGACGTTCGCCATTGAAGTGCACATTGGTTATTAATAGAATAAAAGCAAAATTTAACCTATGTTATATTTTATTGTTAAGATAAATTTAAGAATCAGTTTTGTTGTTTGAACTTTAATAAACAAACTGAATATTTATTAAATTTTAAGAAATTGAAATTGGCTAAATCAATGGTAACAACCCTTCAAAATTGGAGGCTCAACCGGGATACTTTTTAAAAGATACAGCCAAAGTGTTTAAAAATTATAAAAGCAAAAAATTAAATCAAAGTGACAATAATATTTTGCATAAACATTGTAAAATAAAACTTTAATTTTGTTCGCCAAAGCAATAATGTTGGTAAAAGAAACCTACAAGAACAACTATTAAGAATTTCTGTATACCAAAAAATAAAATTCCCATTGTAAAAATAATTATTGGACAAAATACAATATGCACCAACATTTGTATTGTTATTTAAAATAAAAAAAGTCTTATTTTGCCGTGAATTTGAGAGGGGAAAAATAGAGCAATCGATGCCAAGGAAGCTTGTGTGTAGAAGAAATAACCTTTAAGAGCGTAAAGTGTATGAGTGCGTGTAAATTTGAGTGACGGTTGCCGATTATTAGCAGAGAGCTGGAGACGTTGGCTGCAATCAAAGAACATTATCATCAACATAGAAGGAACCTGCAACGCCTGGTAGATTATGTTAAGATAAGTTATTGTAGTTTGTTGATTATATTGTAATATTGAGTTTGTATGAAGGGCAGAGGGCCTTTTAATATGAAAATATTTAAGGTAAAGAGAAAAATATTAAAGAGTAGAATATTCTAGGCAAATAATATTTAAGAGCGAAGTTTAGACTATTTAAATATTAAAGTTTTAATTTGAGTCGGTTTTGCCATTGTGTAGCGAAGTTTTTATATATTTTACATATTTTTAATTATTCTGCTTCGCATTAAGACGTTAGGGTGGGGCAAAACAATTGATTGAAGCTAATAATATTTTGTTTTGATTTAAATTAAAATTTGGTTGAAAGTTTTTTTATAATATTCTTTTCTTATTTTCCTTTCAAAAATATATTTTTTTGAAAAAATTTATTAAATTGTATATTTTTGAATTTTCAAATGAAAATATATTTTTGAAAAAAGAAGAATTTAATAAAATTTTATATTTTTGAATTTTCATAATTTTAAAGTATTTTAGAATAACTTATATATATTTTTTTATTTAAATTTATTACAAATTTGTAAAACTTTTGAGCACTGTCATGGAGTTGCAAGACTGTCGACTGCTGGGCCTAAAACAGACTTACAGGAGCGTCTCATTCGTCATTTCTGCAACACTGTTGCTACAGACGCTACTAGTGCTGACGAAGGCTTTAATTTCGGTGATGCGACTTCAGATTTGGCTCGGGATGTGACAGAACGTTCTAATTTTACCCTGAGAGATATTGAAGATTCGCTAACGCGGTTTTCCGGGGAAGGTGCTCCTGATATTGAATCGTGGATTCAGGAATTCGAAGACTGTTCTCACGTGGTAAAATGGAATGAATTGCAGTGTTATATTTACGCTAAGCAATTGTTGACGGGTGCCGCTCGAATCTTCGTCAGAAGCCAAGCTAGCGTAATAAATTGGGGTGCTCTTAAGACAATTTTAAGAAAAGAGTTTGGTACTAAATTGTCATCGATTGCAGTCCATAAAATGTTGAAGAGTCGCAGAAAAAAGGCAGACGAGTCTTACAAGCAATATTTGTAATGTTTTAAGTGTGGTGAGATAGACTACCCTTCGAAAAATTGTCGTTCTATGGATATAAAATGTTTTAAGTGTAAAGGGTTTGGTCACAAATCATTTGAGTGTGGTGCACCAAATCAAGTAGGAAAACCTGAATTTGAAAAGGTAAGGAAAGATTGTCTCTGCCTTGGTGGATACTGGCAGCGATAAAAGTTTACTTCGTTATGATACTCTTTTTAAGTTAAGCGATGCAACTCTGGAATTTGGAACAAAAACTCTGTCGGGCATTGGTGGAAAAACAATAACGTCAATGGGTTGTCTGAAATGCCTAGTAAAATTAGATAACATTCAACTAGATATTATTTTTTATGTCGTAAAAGAGAGTGATATCTTGTATTCTGACGTTATTGGAAACGATGCTTTAAGTCAAGCTGATTTAATCATCGATTCGAAAGGAGCAAGATTTTGGCGAAAAGTTAAGCCTGTTAATATTTTTGAAGCGAGTTTGAAAGTATATAGTTCAACTGACGATGCAAAGGCTTTGGTAACTTCAAATGAATGTGAGCCTACGTTGGACGTTAATCCAATTGCAAAAACACAAAATGAGTTTCGTGAAATTACTTCTATGTCTATAGAGCAACAACTTTGCGATATTTTAGAACTGAGTCATTTAAGTAAAGAGATTCGTGCCAAAGTTGTATATGCTATTAATTCGTACAAGTCGTTCAAGCCGGCAAAGTTTCCCATAGAAATGAAAATCGTACTCAAAGATGACATTCCAGTCGCAAGCCGCCCAAGAAGAACATCGTACGTTGACCAGCAAAAGATTGACAAACAAGTCAGAGAATGGCTAGATGAAGGCATAGTGAAACCAAGCTTATCTGAGTATTCTTCACCAGTTGTACTAGTTTCCAAAAAAGATGGTACATACAGGCTATGTTGCGATTATCGGCGTCTTAATGAAAAAATTGTCCGCGATAACTTTCCGATGGATGTGGTGGATGACCTAGTTCAGAGATTACAAGAGGGTAAAGTGTATACTACAATCGATTTGAAAAATGGTTTCTTTCATGTTCCTATAGAGCGAGAATCACAAAAATATACTGCATTCGTCACACACAATGGACAATACGAGTTTTGTTTTGTGCCATTCGGTATTTCTAATTCTCCGTATTTTGCCTTCAAGAGTTGGTTAGAGATGGTACTGTGATTATTTATATGGACGATATCATTATCCCATCAAAAGACGAAGAGGAGGGCCTTTTAAAGTTAAGAAAATTCTTAGAAGTCGCAAGAGAAAGTGCCAGTTTTTGAGGAAAAACATTAAATTTCTGGGATATAGAATAGAATATTAATCAATATATCCCACAGATAAAAAAATTTCAGCGATAAGAAATTTTCCCATACCAGCTAATGTGAAAGCATTGCAAAGATTTTTAGGTCTTACATCATTCTTCCGACGCTTTATACGAGAGTACGCATTGGTCGCTAAACCATTGTCGGATCTTCTTTGTAAAAATGCAAAGTATAAGATGTGCGATATAGAGCTACTAGCGATCCAACAATTAAAAAGTGCACTTACGAGCGAATCGGTACTGAGACTTTATAACCCTAAAGCCGAAACAGAGATTCATACAGAGACCAGTATGCTTGGTTACGGAGCAGTACATTTGCAGAGAGATTCTGAGGATATGCAGCTACACCCAGTTGAGTATATGAGCCGAAAGACGTCACCAGCACAGAAAAAATACCATTCGTATGAGTTAGAGGTGTTAGCTATTGTCGAAGCGCTGAAAAAATGGAGAATTTACGTCATGGGTCTAAAATTTAAAATCATAACTGATTACAACGCGTTCGCTATGACCATGCGCAAAGAGGATGTTCCTGTTAGAGTTTCACGTTGGGCACTTTTCCTTCAAGATTTTCATTATATCACAGAGCACCGGTCGGGTACGAAAATGAGACATGTAGTCGTGTCTGATGATACAAGTTACTCTAAAACATCGCATAAAAGGAGCTCAAAAAAGTGACGATCGAATCAATGCTATTCGCAAAATTTTAGAGATGACCGAATATGAAGATTATTTCATCAAATATGATATAGTTCATAAAGATGCAGCTAAAGACTTATCGCAATACCAGAGAACATGGAGAGAGAAATAATTAAAATGGCACATCGTCAAGGACATTTCGCAACAAAAAAGACGAAAGATTTGGTCGAAAGACAGTTTTTTATTCCAAAACTAGATGCTAAAGTAGATGCCGTTGTTAAAAGTTGTGTAGAGTGTATTATAACTGACTCCAAAGCGGGAAGAAAGGAAGGATTGCTTAATCCGATCGATAAATCAGATAGGGCACTTCTCACTTACCATTTAGACCACGTGGGTCCAATGGATAACACGAAAAAGTTATACACTCACATTCTGGTTATTGTCGACGCATTCTCGAAATTCGTTTGGATCTATCCTACGAAAAGTACAGGCATTAGAGAAGTCGTGGATAAATTACAAAAGCAGGCAGCTATTTTTGGTAATCCAGTGCGTTTTATCACCGACAGAGGTACAGCATTTACGTCGAACGAGTTCGAAGAGTACTGTAAAAGCGAAGGAATTCAACACTTGTTAATTGCGACTGGAGTGCCGAGAGGAAACGGTCAGGTAGAGAGAGTACATAAAGTGATCGTGCCCATGTTAGCCAAAATGTGCGCCGAGCAGCCAAACAACTGGTACCGATATGTTAATCGAGTTCAAGAAATCCTAAACAACACTCCGTCAAGAAGCACGCAAAATACCCCGTTAAAAATTTTTACAGGCATCGATATGAAAATAAAAGAAAATTTCGAGCTACAAAAAATATTTGATGAACTAACAATTGAGAAGTTACAACATGAACGTGATCAAATTCGTGAGGACGCTAGAGAAAATATTTTAAAAATTCAAACGGAAAATAAGAAAAGTTATGACAGTAAAAGAGTTTGTGCTAAGCAATATAACTTAGGTGATCTAGTAGATATAAAGCGTACTCAGTACGGTACAGGATTAAAGCTACGACCAATGTTTTTGGGTCCATACAAAGTAGTCGCAAAATTGAACCACGAGAAATATGAGGTGGATATGAGGCGAATCTAAAGGTTCTAAAAGATGTCCAACCATCGCTGAATTCATGAAGCCTTGGAATCCGACTTCGGGGTCGAAGTCAGCGTCAGGATAGCCGAATGTGGGATGGTTGTAGTAATGACAAAGACAATGACTAACAAATAATTGAGTACATATTGTACATATTGGTACAACACTAATTGTTGATCCTCTTTTACAATTTGTTTTTGCTCGTTAAAACAATAACGAATAAGTAAAGCAGGACAATCGACTGGATTAAATTTACAGGCAGTTAGTTGCATTTGAGTCGTAGAGTCGCTAAATTACTATGGCGCGAAGACATTCGCCATTGAAGTGCACATGTTATATTTAATTGTTAAGATAAACTTAAGAATCAGTTTTGTTGTCTGAACTTTAATAAACAAACTGAGGGAAAACTATCGAATAGTTTCGAAAAAATAGGCAGTAAACTAATTGATCTATAGGAAGAAACTATATTAATTGGTTTACCTTGTTTTAAAACTATAATTATCTCTGCACACTTCCACTGTGAGGGAAAGTGGTGCAGATATAAAATTGAATTAAATATGTGTTTAAAATATAATTCCTTTGAATGATAATGACTTAATGGCTATCGCATCTATTCTATCATATTCTGATGATTTTTATTATTTAAGGAATCTATTTCGGCTTTAGTTTTACTTGGAGAGATACTTTTATTGGCAAATCGATTTCACAGGCAACGTCTAATAAACGAAAAATATCAGTGTCATTTAAACCTCAATGCTTGATGCCAAATATTTGGCAAATGAGGTGTACGAATAGCGGTTGATTCGAATTTGTTTTGGTAACAAAACTATTTACCCTCTTGGAAGCATTCAAATATTTGTTCAGATTACCAGAATTCAAGGATGATGCTTAGCAGGATTATCCCGAATTGGACTATCAGCCTGATTTCAACTGTGAACGCCTTATATCAGTAAGAGGCTCGAGCGTTTGATATCGTGATGATAAAAAGTTTTCCATTTCATGCCATTTTGGAGTATCGGGGTTACTCTTAACTGACTCTTGCCAAAGTGTTTTCGGTTAATTTTATTAAACAAATAAAAACTCAAATAACATGAAAAAACATTTCGGGAGTAATTTTTTACAATTCCAGATTCGCAATAACTTATTTAATGGTTCGTTGCAATTGTGTGATATTGGGTCCAGTTTCCTTGCGTATCGGGGGGATACTCAAAAGAATTGACATTTGAGCGTTAATGAGACTATTTTTGTACTCATATGTATCGACCGATTTCTTCCAAATGAATCCCTTGTTGGTCACTGGACACTTACTAATTTCCCTGTGAAAATCTTCTGACACAAAGCCAAAAAGATAAAGTAATTTTTTGGGGCAATTCGACGGTTAATATACATCGTATATAAACAAATCGCGAAATGTTGGCCACATCGTATATATATAAGTGCCATCAAAAGGTTTAGTTTGACAAGGAGGCAGATTAAAGAAGGAGCAGGAAGCGGGGTTAGGTCATTTGCTTTTTCTGCTCTTAAGTTCTCCAGCATATCGGAAACGAAGGAAACACCCCTGGTGTAGTTTGAGTATGAACCAAGTAAGCGATTCAGTTCCTTTTCGTGAGCGCATAGTGAACCGATTTTATGATCCGCGGGCGGAATAGCGGTAATAAAAGCTTCGGCTGAAATATCAGACATGTCAGGGGATACAATTTAATATTTTTCAGAAAAATAAGTAATGGGTAATAAAATTTTGAAAATCGGGTTTAATTGGACAAAAAATTAAAAAACAAATCAAATGGGCAAAAGTATTTTTAAAAATCGTGTTAAATTTTTAAAATAAATCAAAAAATCGGGTAAAAACTATATATATATTGGTAGAAACTAAAAAAAAAATAAAATTAGGCAAAAAGAATTTGAAAATCGGTTTAAATTTTCAAAATATATCGAAAAATGAAAATTTTATATTTTTGGACAGAAACTCAAAAAATTTAAAAAATGTCCAAAAGAAATCGGAATTAAATTTTCAAAATAAATAAAAAAATCAAGTAGAAATTTTATATATTTAAGTAAAACCTCAAAAAAATTTGAAAATGGCAAAACAAAATTTTGAAAATCGGGTTAA